>ML336872.1:0-34387 GCA_005239505.1 Nicotiana paniculata | reverse complement strand
CAAAGCTGTCATAGCCGTGACTATGTCCGGCTAAGAAATCTCATGTTTATGCTGGATACATAAACTTTGTTTCATGTTTCCATAAATTACCCAGGCTCTGATACCATGTTATCCCAAGATCTACAGAGCTGGCGGTAATCCGCACGGCCATCCAGATCTCTAGATTTTCAAAATATAACTAGATTTTTATTTACCTTGATTGTATGGAAATTTTTCACCTAAGGAAGGGGCCTGTCAGAATTATATACATATTGATCTTTAGCAGTTCTAACGGTGGTATAAAGCTGCCCTTTTAACTTTAATTCATACGGGACTTACAACACCACTGCTCGCTAATATCAATAGTATATATTTCGACTGTACCTCCATCTTAGAACCAAATCAAGAAATATGATAAAATTCAATCATATTTTGACTGCCTGAATCCTTTACAGAGAACATTTACAAAGATTATGTAATAATAATAATAATAAGATGAAATTATTTGGTTCCTAACCATGAACCACTTGTAGAGGAGAATGTAATATGATTTCGTATATAGCCTATATCAAATTGATATAAATAACTTTGTTCTCATAAGCAATAGTTTAAGTATTAAGTGGAGGCACTCAATAAATCATTTTGCTAAACCAGTTGTGATGTAAATCAACTTATCAAGATGAATTGTCTTGAATAAAAATGTGAAAATTATGCTCGAAGTTAAATTATTGAGCAAGTTACCTCGCAAACATCAGGTTGCAGGTTAATAATAATCGCACATGTAATCATCTCATGCATGCATCTTATGTGGTATACATGACAGGTGAATATACTTAAATTAACATGGCTAAACCAATTATGCCAATAGGATAAATTATCAATATCGATAAGACGTGTGCAATTATGATAAACTCCAAGTATATTATGATATAGGTTTTTATATCAATAAACTTCTACTTTATTGTGGCATTCTTTTATTTGTGTAGTACAACTGAAAAATAAAGCGGGTAAATTTTCACATATATATTACCCCGCTACAAGTTGTAGTAATAGAAGATATTAAATCTTTCCTTTATTTATAGTCTCAACATAACCAACCACTTTCACGAATACCTTAGAAACTTAATAAGTTTCTTTGAGACTTACTATGACACAATACCTTATTGATAATCAATTTATTTCTCCAAAATAATATAATTGGCTTTTCCAAAGCTCTCAATTAATTCTGTACTACTACATATTCATCAACATCCATATGGTAACTATATCTTTCAAAGAGAAAGTTATACCAAATGGTCATGGTCAAAATCATTATAGGCAAGATATGTTGCGTCTATTACTTTTGCCCTGTAATAATCATATTGCCATAATATTTTGGCATAATCACAATAGGTACGTGATCAATGATCATTCATGCCATAATAATGAAATTATCTTCTTATTTCATCTCAAACCTCTTTCTAGAGGTGAGTGTGGTATATTTACTACCACTAGCACGTTCACATTCTTTCAAGAATGAATATGTATTCGTAAGTCACATGTTGTCACATTCACATCATGAATGGACCATAATCATCTATATGTGTTTTATAAAATCTCATGTCAAATCGATGACAAACATTACTTTCACAGAGTGAAGAATTATTTTGAGAATCCTTATTGTTCTCATGATCACAATGATGAGGATTATAACTTCGTCTATTGCCACGTCCACATCCATTGATACCTAATAATTTTATCTTCTTTCAGACTTATCACATACTGCCATCATATTCCCTTAAGGGAATGAGAATGAAGCAAAGTCAATGGGACGAGTTTCACTTCTTGTGTTCATAATCATACATGAATTTGATCATGGCAAAACATAAAAATTTTACCACTTCGGATGGTTATAACTTCTTACAAACTCTATTAGAGTTGTAATCAAATTTATTATTTTTTCTTGTATTTAAAGTTAAATTATAGAATTTCAAGAATTTAAAAGAGATAAATAAAGTACTTACCTTAGATTCAGAATTTATTGTCGAAAGAAGTTCATGGAACAGTTGACAATCATTATGTTCAATTATGTACAAGTTGGACACCATGCACGTATCCCAATTCCTCTACTCATTTGGTTAGAGTCTTGCGCTGATAACGTGTTATAAAACAATAAAAGAAGAAGAAGAAGAGTATTGCAGAGAAAAGTAGAGAGAATTCTTATTGATCAGGGATGATTTACAATGGAATAAAACCTCTCTATTTATAGGGAAAAAGTGACTTAGCCACTAAGTAACAAACCCTAAAATCTCTCTAAAATATAGACATTCATCTTAAATACAATTTTATTTATAACAAGTAAGAAATAGTTTATATTTAGCTAATTAATTTGAAAAGTATTTGTGAGCAGCAATTAATATTTAGCCAAACTTTTAAAAAGTGTTCTAAGCTTATGTTTTCAAAAGTATTTTTCAAAAAGGTGTTAATACGTGCAGAGGAGAAGCCTAGATGCCCCGGTTAAGAGATGTGAGCAGTTGGCTTTGGCAAGTACGAGAAGAGGTAGAGGGCGGCTTAAGAAGTATTGGGTCGAGGTGATCAGACAGGACTTGGCGCGACTCCAGATTTCTCTGAGCCGAGGGTCTCTCGGAAACAGCTTCTCTATCCCCTCCGGGTAGGGGTAAGGTCTACGTACACTTTACCCTCCTCAGACCCCACTGGTGAGAGTTTACTGGGCTGCTATTGTTGTTGTTGTGCTTTTAGGAAAAAATTATTTTTTCCTGGTTTTCAAAAATTATTTCTACTTCTACTTAAAAAATATATTTTTTTCCTTCTAAAGCTTGGCGAAACACCTTATTTTTAGGGAGAAACACTTTTAGCCAAAAAAATAAGTTTTAATCAAACAATCTATTATTCTGCTATGCACGTTCTGCCCCCACAGAAAGGTTCTCATATTATACTGCCTTTTTATAAATAAATAAATAATTAAAAAAAAAACAGAACACAAGGGGGAAAATGTAAGAAGGAATAATAAAAAATAATTTATGACCATCGACGTGGCTTATTAGCAGTAGTAGTTTGATTCAGTCCAAATAAAAGGCCTAAATGTACAACTAGGTTCACTCGGAAGGTAGAGGCTAGAGCTGTCAACCTGTCCAGAAGTACAAAAAGAGATATAGAGACAGACTTTAATCATATTCCTTATATGACAGCTCAATTATAATTCATCTAAAGTCAACGTTATCTATTGTCAATGGAAATTTAAATTTAATTACACCAATGTTTACATCGTACTAGATTAAAACTTAGGTGTTTGGGTAATATTTGATTTACGTTTGGAAAATTAGAAAAGAAAAAGGACAGCAGGTGCACCAAGTATTCAATATTTATGCGGTGATCGGGAAAGTTCCGCACCTCATGAGGTACGATATAGCCAGCCTACTCATACGCAAGTATTAATGACTGTTTTTACGGCTCGAATACATAACTATAGATCACACGGATATAACTTTATAATTTTAAAAATGTTAATGTTAAAAAAGTAATATTTATATTTAAGTAAAAGAGAGCATTTGCAGGTTTAATTTGTACGTCTTATTTGAAATATTTTGATTTTTTTTTAATATTTCACAAGTATTTACATGTATAGAAGTTTACAACTACTGAATATTATGGCTAACTGAGATTAATATAATCTACAGCTATATAAGCATAGGAGTAGATAAATTTAGTTAAAAAGTCCATTGCCACTTTATTTTCTTGAATGCCGGCATGTTACTTAATTTTACCTAGAAAATGTAACTTTTTTACTTAAAAAATTTTAATTTTAAGTTTTTTTTGTTTATTTTTATTAAATAAATTTATAATTATACAAATATTTATTATTTATTTTAAACTTCAAATTATAAAAATAATATTTTTAAAAAAAAATTTCATATCAAATCAAATATTATCACATAAATTGAATTTGAAGCAAAACTTGTTAGCTAATGGAGAAAAACACCCGCACCACCCCTTCATCACTCTCATCAATATATTCTGTATACTATTGTAATATCTGTATAGCTGTTTAGAACCTACTTAACAAACAAAATATAATAATTAATGTTGTACCTATATTAGTTGATTTTTTTTATTAAAAAAAAAAAACAAAAACAGTACTAGTTGGGGTATTCTATTTTCTTGTTCGTGAATTGACCAGTGACGGTCCTTTTTGTTGTAACCAAAATAATCAACAAACAAATGATTCTATTTAGGTTGTAGATTAGCCGTTGAGCTCTCCTTTTCTTCTGAAAAAAATTGCTAGATATCTTGGTGCTTGTTGTTGGGTCGTTAGTTTTCTTGATTTTTTTTTACTTCACTTGAAGCAATCCACCTATTCTTAAATATCTCTTCTTTCAAACTGTAATGGGCTTCATTTCTTCATCTGGGTTTATCAAGAATTGCTTAAAGGGCAATAATTGGAATTGATCTTGAAATGGGTGCCACAAAAAATTTGATCTTTTTAAGAATTCTGTTCTATTATTGGTTCTTCTTTGGAGGGTTTTGCTCAGTAAAGGGACTCAGGCCTCTTAGAGAAAGGTCTCGTTCGTGGAGTGATGAGGTTAGTAACTGGTACTTGTTTTGTATTTGTTGTCTTAGGATAATTTCAATAAAAATGGAAACTTTACTCAATTTATGAAGTCAAAAGTTTGGTGTTTGCTTAAATGGAAGAACTTTTAACCCTATGATTGTACTATGAAGTACTTAAGTTACATGATTGTTCCTGTTTATCATGTATGTTTTTGACATCTCTTGACTGATATTTATATAGTTATGGAAATTGATGTTCTCAGCTCTGTTGGAGCAAAGAAAAAAGAAGAAAGTGATTTTAGCTTTCCCGTGTGTTGCCTGAAACGAGAGCGTTCTTGTGGTGTTTGATGCATTTGACTTGTGCGATTCCGAAATTTCAATTGAATTTGAGAAAAAAGTTTTAATTTTTGGTGTTTGTGGTGGGTTTATGATAAATGTGATCTGGTCACATGTTTAGAGCCTAGCTTAGCTTGAAGTCAAAGGGGTTCCTGGTGAGCTGATTGATAGGAAAGAGAGAGTAGAGACTCCGGTCAGGTTTTACAGGCATGCAGTGTTTGTTTTAGTTTGCATAATATCATAATGGTCTGCATATACCGGGATGTAACTGATATAATGTGGTTTAAGTTCAAAGCTTCAATTTATTGAGGTAACTAATGAAAGTAAAGGATATTTACAGTTGATCTACTTTGATCCAAGCTCAGCAGGCATCACGGGTCATGGCACTTCTGCAGCCAAGATACGGATCAAAATTGATGGAAAAATTAACGATGAAGAAATGACGGGAAAATTAAAAAGGAAAAAGATGGTGGTGCCACATCCTGTGATATTAATAGAAGGTCATTTCGGTGTATTGGAAGTCAAAATAAATGTTGTCATGGGTTATCTATCTTTAGAATGATCATTTGGAGCTAATTTTACTCTTTTTTTCCCGGATAAGTCTAATTTTACCAGACTTTTTGACTTATACGTGATAGGGCGGCACCATTTCCAGAAATCCATGATCTATAGGTTGCAAGCTAGACTCTTGAATCTGTGTCACAGTATTGGACCTAGGAGTCTTACAGCAATTGGAGTTGGAAATTGAGTATTCTTGCCAAACAACATAATAATAGGAGGTGAAATGAGAAAGGACAAAAGATCTCCTGTCTGATTGTTACATTAGTTTGGTGCATATATCTAATGGTTGTTATGTTTCAAAGAATATAACAATAGTCACTTCTTTTACTGCACGTCATGCATAGAAGGGGGTATGGACACTATGGATATAACAAGTCTAGATGCAGCCAAGGCGCCTAAAAATTGGCTGGTGATAGGAACTCAATATGGAAAACTTGCACCATGTGAGTCTTTCTAAAGTAAGCCATATCCATTAGGTTAATGTATGAAGAATTTCACAAGTATAGGATTTATTTGGAATCTGTAATGCTTTTCCAGCACTGAATACCATGAATTTTTTTCCCAAAGGCTCTTTCTAATACCTAGCAGATTTTACGTCTGGTGGCCGGAGTTACCAATGTTGGTGCAAGGTATCAGGTATCCTAGGAAGAGTTGAGGTGCGCACAAGTTGGCTCGGACACCAACATTATAAGAAAAGGTTCTCTTTAAAAGCAACAACCGCTTGTTGAAGATCTTCCTAGGACTCTTACTATTTACTTGTCAAAAGTTCAAAAACACCGTTACCAATGCTTTCAACTTTAAAGCTCTCGCAAATGCTATTTGGGAGATGTTTGCCGTTATTTGGATACCATACACTCTCCAAGAAAGCCTAGTTTGTCCAACCCTTGATGAAACCAGGTCCGGCATTGTATCCATGTTAAGACTACGCCGAGATTCGAGGAGACAAAAGTTATACGAGCTAAACAATGAACATTGAACAATTGCTCTCAGTATATATTTTATAAGTGATTAACTTTCTTCTATGGGACCGTGTCTAAATAATTGGAGAACATCAAGGAACAACTATACTATGGAGTTTATAAAATGATTTCCTCTCCCATCCCCCACCCCTTCCTCTACTAGATAAAAGAAAAGAATGTCTTGACCTCTCAGTGAAGGATCGAATGACCTGATCTATTTGTCAGAGTTATGAAGTTAGTTCAACTCTTTTGGTAAGACTGGATGTAAGATAGAGTGGAAAAATACGAATTGACATTTTTAGCTGGTTATATTTAGCTTCTCTTACTATATAGGAACAATGAGAAAATCCTATTTCAATATAGGATAATTGAATCTCATTTACAAATTATGCATATTGAAGCCTGGAGAGGATGTCTGTTCATGCATAGGTAACATGAGGGTTCATGACATTACTACGAAAACTGATTGGGGCCATAGTGACCTAGGGTTTCTGTTCAATGCAAAGATTTTATAAACAGGATGTGTATAGGTGCACATCACAAGTTCGAAACCTGGATGCTGAACCAAATCTGGTTTCTAAATGGAGAAGGGTAGAGACAACATATTTCTCGGTCATCAAAATTTTTAATTTAAAAAAAAAACTATGGCCATAGTGTCCCTGCTTGTATTTCCTGCCTAATCTTTACTCACATTCTTGTTTTTGGTAGCAGTGGCTATTTGCTAAGAAGGATGACAGTGAATTGGGGCCATTTTCTGCTTGGAATATAACAGGAACATACAGAGGTTTGTAAACTGTGAACTTGCTTTCTGGCGCATGCTCATGTTACATTTGAGTTTGGGAGAATATTCTCCCTATGCTCTTTCTTTAATTATCCTGATGAGTAGTGTCTTGTGAAGATAGTGAAAGTACCTAATTTCTCTTGTCAAACAGAATAGGCTAAGAAGTTAAAAGTGATGCTATTGATTGAGCAGAACTCATCTCAAAGAAAATGAAGGAAGATAATCATTCTTCCTTCAGTAAATGAACTCCCATTGCTACTACCGTCTTGAATCTAACAATATTTTCTTCTGAAATTTGAGCTGCAGGATCTTGGAGGTTCCTAGATTCGAAGAATAGCTCTTCTCGATTTCCTGATTTTCAGAAGTCCAATGGAAACTCTGTCCTGGAATTGATTAGTGCCCCAACAAAAATAACTGGTGTACATTATGTTCAGGTAGTCCTGCCATCATAAATACCAGTCTCTTTACAAAATATTGTGTTAACCCGGTGTCATTTTTCACAAAATTACTTGTCTCCTGTATCAAAAAGAAAGAAAAGTGAAAAAATGTATTGTATCTCTGTAGTTGCAATCAGATGATGGTTACTGGACTATAACGTGTCACTAAAAGGAAATAAATAGTTACTTGACTGAATTGGATGAAGTACGACACCTTCATTTGTCTTTTTATCTCAGAAAAGAAAGTCTTGTACAAGGAATTGCATGACATGATTGTTTATGTTGCATATTTTCTTGTCTGACAAAGAATGGGGCGTCCAAGCATAATGTGTCATTGATGCTGTAATAGCTTTGAAGTGTCTACTCCATGTTAGTCTGGGTTTTGGGAATAACTGAAAATTCCCTTTTTAGAAGATTGCTTGTATCATGATTTTCCTAGAGCCTATGTCATGTACCCCAAATCGCAATCTTGTACTTTCATTGGATATTAGATTTCAGGAGAACATATTATTTATTTAACATCCCTACTAAAATTACAAGCGGTGCATCTTCCATTTTTATAATGCTACTGTTCATGGTCTTTAGTTGTGGTGTTTTTATGATGATATTTTTCTAACGCTGTTCGGTTGCCCTAGCATTCTGGTACTGTGTACCCTTCGAACATGCTGTTTTCTGAAGTCTAAAAATATAGTTTTGTTTGGCACTTGCGAATTTGTAAAGCATGGAATTGGCTTATGTTGTAAACTCAGTAATCAGAACCTGGTAGTGAATAGTCTGATGTGCTTATGTCTCGTTGCTATTTTTTGGGATGTATTATGTTTCCTTTGATGAACCTTCAAGAATCTCTGTTATAGTGCTTGAAAAGTCAAGTAACAGTGAGCTGAATATACTTTTTATGCTTAATTATTTCATTGACATTATCTTCCTATAATTTAATGTTGCCGACAACAGGGTGTTATAATTTTCCATGATGTTTTTGACAATGAACATGGGGGTGCTCAAATTAGAGTAGAAGGTGTATATGTATGGCCATTCAGACAACTTCGGATGGTAGCTTACAGGTACTAATTTTGTTAGTTGGCTGAAAGGAAATTCTCTAAATATGTTCAGCCACCTATCTTGCTCCATGGAACAAATTGACGTAGGAAGGTCCTTATATTTATAGTAGAAAAACTGAAGTACACTTAACTAATTAATTTAAAGATATAGTCACTTTCTTATTGAAAGATAACAATCTGAAAATGTCCTTATGAAGCTCATGACAGTTTATCTCACATAGGATAATAGATGATTACAACTTGGATTTGTGACGGTTGAGTTTGCTTATATTAGTTTATGGATAGGCATAAAAGATAAAAGGTTCTCTTATTAGGTTTTAAGCATGGTGAAGGATTTAGGCCTCAAGTAGGCTTTATGAAGTATTGTCAAGAAAGATGCTAGAAATTGTATATCCTAAGAATATTTATGTAAAGGGAAGTAAAGGAAAAGGAATATAATTCTCTTTTTTAACTGTTTCTTAACAAAGTAAACCCTAATTGCTTCAGTCTTCTCAATTCACATAACAAGCCTGGAGATACTATTTGGAATGCTTCATTAACTAACATTTATGCTTCTTTTGCAGTGGCAAAGAGGGTGAGCTTGGGCAGGAAGACGATTATCTGTTATCAAATCCATATCATTTGGTATTAATCATGACCATATTTTATGTCTTTGAGATGAAATTTTAAATAGTAGCTTTGACAGACAAACTTATGACGTCTGCACTTGTGAGTTTTACCCATGCTAACCAATTGTTGTACTTTAAATTTCTCCTTTATCATTATGTATGTTCCTTTATATTTGAAGCTTGTAAGTTGTAATGCTTTGGCACCTGACAATTTGACTGTTTGCAGCCATAAGTGACATGCTTTGCTTGTATATAATATTGAGGCAATGGGATGCAAATTCAAAATTTTATTGTGTTTAACTGTTTATGAAACATTTTGTCATTTATTTACTTAAAAAAATGAAACTACTCATTTTATGAAAATTTTCCTTCTTAAAGTAGTGGTTCATAGAGGGAGCTTCTTGTATTATTCACATATCCCCTCCCAAATAGGTTACCTTTACCTCTATATGTTGTTTTTTTAGCTCGTGAATTATATAAAAAAATTGATTTACATCCCATCCAAGTGAATTCTAATCAAATATTGAGTGTCATCAAAATTTATGAAATGACAATTTCTTTCTTCATCTTACCTTTCCTGGACAGCTTGGACTTTTCTCATCTCAGGTCTTCCAGGAGTCTCCACGAGATAAGATTTGGAAAAGGAAACATTGTAATTAGCTTTCTCAACCTTGATCCTATTTAATTTTTAAAAAACTCTCTATAACTATGTATATCTCTGTTTGTGCAGCACCTATTTATGAAATGGAGAAACATTGTAATGTTGAAATTGCAGCACAAATTTCTCGTGTGTCATCTTCCACTACTGGTACTTGATTTATCTTGATTACCTTCCTCATTACCCAATTTCTCCCTGTAGTTTGAGCAAGTACCAGGAAGCAGTTGATTTATCTCGAATAGCTTGTCATTTCCAGATGGAGATCGTGATCATTATCATCTAGAAGGATTGATGGAGAGCCCTTCAGTGGATGATGATGGTGACTGTTTCTCACCCATGCTATTAAATGCTACATCTGTCAATATAGAGGTCTACTACAACAAAGCAGTTAACTATACGTTGATGGTCACCTTTGTATCCTACAAGAATTGTTATTTCATTGATATTATTTTTTGTATAAACTGTATTTGTGTGGATTCCTTAACTTATGGAAACCCTAGGTATCTTTTCTTCAAGTGCTCCTGCTCATTCGGCAAATGGAATATAGCAACACTCAATCAGTAAGACTACCACTTTCTGTTACGTCCAATGATACAAGTCTTTATTTATTTATTTATTTATTTATTTATTTATTTATTTATATTTCAGTGTGTTAAAATCAAATGAATGATGTCTGATGTTCCTTTTCTAGGGAGCTTCCAAAGTTTCACTTCTGATGATCGGACAACAGGGAATAATTGATTCTTATCTTTGTCTTCTACATCTGACTGCAGGCATACTTGTTGGTAAGTTAGATGGATAGCTGGTATCTAGGTCACTGTAACCAGCACGTTTAGCTGGTTTATTATCTAAAAATTGTAGAGTGGTGGTAACAATGACGTGACCCTCTTAAGATAAACACTTCCTAGTTAGTAACTTGTTAACAAGTCATTACTATGTCATGCTTTTGCCTCCCTGTTACCCACTCTTAGAAGTTTGTATGGCTACTTCAAGTGAATTTGTGTTCATTACTTCTTATAGACTCTTGTTGAAGATTTTCTCTGAGAAACTAATGTTGTTTCTAACTGCAATTCTGCACTCTGCTAATTTTTCGCTCTTTTACAGAATCCCTGTTCAATGCTTTTGCAACTGCTGCATTTTTCAAGTTTGTTGTGTTCTCAATATTTGAGATGAGATATCTTCTCGCTATATGGAAAGCAAATAGACATATGAGTAGTGGAGAGGGTTGGGAAGCAATGAGGCGTGAGCTATCAGTTCTGTACAGCCGTTTCTGTAAGTATCCCTTCCTGAAATGTGGACATGTGCATAAACAGTTAACTGAGTCACCAACTATATATGCCTGTAACTTTAATTTGTCAAGCTGCAAGGTATGAATTCTACTGATAGGGGAAATTAGATGTTGAAGAGTATATAACACATTTGGATTTATCTGGGAAATCTTTCTTTGATATAATCCTACCTGCGTTCATATAGCTCAATTCGTGAACTATTCCTGGTTCTATTCCATTTCTCTACCTAGTGAAGAAGGATCTAACCTCTGATTTGCAATGATTTGTCCAATACACACTAGGCTTCAAAATTTGGTGACTTGTGATCTGACATAACAGGTTTAAGAAAACGAACCGGTGTCTAGGGTGAAAATATAAGCAGTGAATGAACTTCACCATTCAACATGGTTCAAGGTTTGCTTCAGATGGGTGCCATGGGCCTAACAAATTGAAATTTTTTCCCAAAAAAAATGCAAATCTCTCCTAGGGCAGAAGCTTTATGTCGTTTTGTCATCGGAAAATCTCAAGAGAAAGAAGTCATGCAAATTTGGTAGAGAAACACTAAAGCAATTTCATTAGGCCTTTTCTCCACCCCGCCCCATGTCTCTTAGCTTGATCTGCTTCAACTGTCATGGACAACACACTCATTTCTCTATCTTTACAACAACAACAACAACAACAAACCCAGTGATTTTCCAAAAGTGGGGTCTGGGGGAGGATAAGATGTACGCAACCTTACCCGTACCCTAGAAGGGCAGAGAGGTTGTTTCCGATACACCCTCTGCTAGAGAACGAATGAAAAAAGTAATGGCAACAAGTAGGAATAACAACAAGATAAAATTAAGACCGAAGCCTAGAAAGAAGTTAAACTCTAGGTAGTAATAGCAATCTATGAATAAAAGGATATCATTTCTCAATCATTATTTTCCAAAATTGTTTTGCAGATGGGATCCTTTTAGGTGGCATTTTGGTCATGTACGAGTTCCATAAGTTTCTGCGGCCTCTCCTTCTCCTTTTACACTCTTTTTGGATACCTCAAGTTGTAACTAATGTTATTCGTGACTCGAGAAAACCATTGCATCCTCATTACATCTTGGGAATGACTATAACTCGGTTAGCAATCCCACTATATGTCTTTGGTTGTCCTCACAATTTTATGCGGATAGAGCCCGACAAAAATTGGTGCATCTGCTTGGGAATTTTCATGGCATTCCAAGCATCAGTTCTTCTTTTGCAGCACTATCTTGGATCTCGGTGTTTCATTCCTCGTCAGGTATTATGCTGCTCTACTTGTTGATTTTCGAAAGGATTATGCTAGTAGAAGTAAGAAAACAACTGAGAAGAATAAGTTTTGCAATGACCGATCTTTTTATTAAGTATAGAAAAGTAAATGCTCTAGACAAAAAAATGATTCCTAGGATAAAGCATCAATCAATGTTGAGTTTTGCAGTGACCTATCTTACGTAAGCTCTTGCAGATTTTACCGGAGAAGTATAGCTATTATAGAAGGTTTAACCAGGATGCAGCTCGTGTCTCTGACTGTGTCATTTGCATGACTGCTATTGATCTTACTCAACGTGTAAATCATTGGATGGTAATGCAACTTGTATTGAACTTTTCTCGCTATAATTTAGGATTCCTGTCAAATATGGTAAAGAAAATCCATATGGTTATAATGCACCAATTGATTTACAGGTGACGCCTTGTGATCATTTCTTTCATTCCGGTTGTTTACAAAGATGGATGGACATAAAGATGGAGTGCCCAACATGCCGACGTCCTCTTCCTCCTGCCTGAATAGATTTATTCCTATTGATTTGGAACAACTGATATCACCAACCTGTCAAATGAGGTAAAGTGGTTATGCATGTATGTATGTTTAAACCATCGGTAACATTCTTTCCTCTGGAACTCTTCAGGCGATATTACCTTACAAAATGTGCGGAAATTCAGTGTAGCAATGAGTTTTAAAAAAATTAAAATAAATTGTCTGCCTTAACGCATGATGTTGTGATTACTTCCCTCAAAAGATAGAAACATTCCTTATTCCCCGTGATCCTGAAGGAAATGTGTAATGTGACTGAGCTTTTGTGCTTTCTTTCAGGTTGGTGGAGGATTGCATCGGAGCATTCTTGAATAGTCCTCAGTAGGTTTTAAAATTTTAACACAGATTCACCAGATTGCCTTGTGCAGTTCTTGTAATGTATATTATGGTCAATGTAGTTCTTGTTCAAGGTGATAATATTTCTAGATTCTTTTCTTGTATCCCATTACACCAGCTTTTGTTTGAGATATAGGTTGGGAAAAAAAGTTGTAAATTCCAAGTTGGGAAATGTAGCCTTTGATCAACACCTTTCAATAGGTGAATTACAGGTAGATAGGAATCATGATTTTTATAGGAACTAGATGTGTATAGTCTGCAGATTTTGTTGTACTCAATACTATGGGTTCTCGTACAGAATTTGTTTTAATTGTCTAATAAGAGATGGAATTGGAATCATTGTTATACTGGTTTTCAAATTTTGACTCGTCTGAGATTATGATCAAGATTTCCAAGTCTGAGAATCATTTTTTGGGACAATACAAATAAGTAGCATCACAGTTAAACTACCAACATATAGGAAACTTCATCACACCATATTTACAGATTTAATATTGACATTATTCCTTTAAATTAGATCAAACACTTCTTTTCCTTTTTTCACATTAGCTACTAAATTTGAAAATAAAATAAAATAAAATAAAACTCGAAAGCTAGTATCAAGTCACATTATCAGCAGAACCAACTCAATACCAAAAATCAAGTGCCACAATGAAGTGCAAAACAGTCTATGGGATGCTCAGCCACAGGGTCACATTCCTTCTTGTTTCTCTGAAGAGGTTTTTCTGGCAAACAGTTCCGACGATCATCGTACACTATACCCTTTGATGTCAAGTTGCTGCAAATTCCTTGCTCCTCACAAAAATAGTTATAAGAGAAAGTGAAGTTTGATAGTTTAGGCAAGACACATATTCCTTCTGGCACAATTCCATTCATCATGTTATGTGCTAAATTTAGTAGCTCCAAGTGAGCTAATCCAGCAATACTATAAGGTATTGGCCCTACTAACTTATTATTACTCACATCTAGCACTTTTAACTTGTACAAGAATCCAACTTCAGGAGGTAAACACCCTGATAAGCTTGTATTTATGAGGAGGAGTTCTTCCAAAGTGTTTGCAAAGTTGGCTATGCTAGGTGGTAAGCATCCTCCAAAGTAATTATTGGCAAAAACAACAACAGAAGCTGTGCTTGATCCTAGATTTGAAGGGATCATAGAAGTTAAACGATTATTGTTAACGAAAATAGCATCGAGATCCTTGCTAAAAAGTTGCGAAGGCAATGGTCCTTCAAACTCATTGAAGCGAAGATCAAGATATTTTAAGGAAGGAAGAGAGAGCACGAGAGTTGGGAAAGGTCCTACGAATCTGTTGTTACTGAGATCAAGCTCATGCAAGAGAGTAAGATTGGATAAAGAGAGTGGAAGGATTCCACAAAAGCGATTGCTGTTTAGGTGCAGCAATGCTAAGTCATTTAGAAGGCCGAGTTCTTCAGATAGGAAACCAGCTATATCAGCATGGTTCAGATCAATACCAGCAACAACTTGAATTTTAGTGTCATTTGGGAATGGCGCGCAATAAATGCCAGTGTAGTTGCAGACTGAAGGGCCAATCCAATTGGCAGTCATGTTGTTTGGATCAGAGTAGATAACGCGTTTCCAAGCTTGGAGAGCAATGTAAGCTTTTTGCAGCCTGGTGTTTTTTATGGCCTTAATGGAGGAGGAATAGCTTTTTTTTTGGTGGTGAAGGGCAGTCTGATGACCATGTTTGGCTGCTGAGTTGTTGAACATATTGGAGGTGAGACTTAGAAGAAAGAGAACAAAGGCAGTAGTAGGAAAGGAAAATGAAGCCATCTTTTGTTAAGGACTGGCAATGGAAGTAAACAACAGCCTCTCTTGGTTTTTGTAAGGTGTGATATCCTTTCTTTTTCAGTTTTAAATCCTCCGGTTAATGATGTAGTCACTACCTTCTGTTAGGATTACTGCACTTGACAACAACCGAATTAACAGCAACCTAACAACTGTCAGAAATAGCTGCCAACGTAACTATGTTTTTATGATGTACCATGTTTTCACACCCTAATCAGATGGTTTATACGAAATTTCTTGGATTCTAGGTCCTGCAGACTCCACAATAAGACACGAAAATTCGATGTGTTGAATGATCATGCTATTTGTAGACAAAGTAGGGTTAGAAGACGTGAACGATATAGACTTCCCTCCTTACAGGTAGCTTTCTCAGTTGTTTGAAGTGGGATTGGATAGGAACACAATAGAGTTAAGGGCAGACAGGATCTTAACTTGAATTTGAAGCGATGAACTTTATGTTTCTCTTAGATGAACAAATGAGCTTTTGCCAAGGCATAACCGGGACAGCGATCTTTATATTGTCTTGTTGAATGATGGTTATAGGCTTATTATTGCTACACACACAAGTTCAGTAAGGAAATAAGAAAAATATCGTAGATAAGATGTATAATGGATTATATCACTCCTAGGATAGCCAAGATCTTATGGCTCAATTCCCGTACAATGCTTATAAAAGTTTTCGACGAAAACAAAAAGATTACGAAGTTGTGATATTTGTGTTGAAACTTGAAACAACACCAGAGAGAGAGAGAGAGAGAATAGAGAAACAACAATTGTTCTCCTTATCTTGTCAAAACTTGCTAAAGAGATGAAGCTTCATTTGCATGCCAACTACAATCAAACTCAGCAAATCGTCTGCGTTTTCCTTGCTTCGCCCTTGTGATCTCAGTCATAATTTTAATGAATTCAACAAGATTAAAGAAACTAATTTCAGTATGCGCTGTCGTTTAACAAGCACGTCTCCATATCTTATTTAGGCTACGTATGCACTTGAGGTGGCGATCCAGATTATGACTATTACAGCTAATAGCAGTAAAATATCCCAATACCTCACTTCCTTCTCTTGGCGAATCTGTTGACAATATGAGCTCTTGCTATGAAATAGCAGAAAGTAAAACTGTACATCAATTTCTGCATAATAGACAACTATAAACATACAGCAGTTTCAAGAGTTTCATAGCAACAAGGAAAAGAACTTCAAGGAAATTACAGTTCCTGCATAAACTTTCAAGAGAATCCAAACCAATGTGACATTGTTCTAGAAAATTATTTGAAAGCACTGAGACAAACAAGGAAATATACACAACCTAAGGACAATCATTTCATCATCATCACCATATTAAATCAGCCACCGCCACCAGATCCATATTTCTTTCCAAACATAATGAGCTGCAGCTTATCGTACCCAGCTAGAACACCTGCACCAGCAACAGCACGTAGAATATTTGCTCCAGCACCTTTGAAAAGTGATTTAGTGCCTTCATTCTTAACAATCTGCGTAAATGCATCCATTGAGCCCTTGTACTTGACTGCTTCTCCAGAAGTCATCATCATTCTTCTACGAACCGTATCAATTGGATAAGAAGCCAAACCAGCACCAATAGTGATACCCCAACCCAACAAGAAACTAGCGAAAAAGCTATCCTGTAAACACCGAAAAATTGCAGTAGTGTTAATACCGGCCACTTTGTGGAAACAGAAACAAAAGGTAATAGCAATGAGATGGCAAATCCATCCTTCAGTTCTCTATGTTGATGGTATGACCCAACAGATGAGGACTGATGACACATAATTCATACACATGCAGTCAAATGGTTAATTCATGAGTAATCTGAGTCCAATAACTAAACTTGACAGATATGTACCCATATCTTAAACAATAACTTATACATATAGGTAATATATCACTGACAAAATGGAGTGATGGTTTTTTGTTTTTCCCCATCAAAGGACAAAAGAATCCAGCATATGGATAAGAGTGCTTAAAATATGACTTTATAAAGTAAAGAGGACGTTGAACCAGATTTCTGATACCTGCAAGTCACCAACTAGAACAACTGGTTTAAGTGAATCATACATCCCAAAGTACAGACCGCGGTAAACAATGATTCCCACACATGAGATGGTGAATCCACGATAAAGTCCACCAATACCATCTGATTTAAGAGTTTTCCCGTAAACGTCAACCAGACCATTAAACTGCCTCTCACCACCCTTTTTCGCAGACTTATTATCATTGGCAAGACGTGTTCTTGCATAATCCAAGGAATACACAAACAAAAGGGATGAGGCACCAGCAGCACCACCAGATGCCAAGTTTCCTGCAAACCACTTCCAATAGCCATCCCTGTCTTTTTTGAAATTAAACAGTCTCTTAAAGTAATCTTTAAAAGCGAAATTCAAGGCCTGCAAAAGACAAATTCAGGAATTAATAATTCTGAAGGACAAAAGATGTGCAGTAGTGGCCATAAATTTACTACTCAAATGTATCTGTGCTACTTTAAAGTCCTCTTCTGTTTTCCTTATTTGGCAATGCACATCACTAGAGAGATTTATAAAGTTTAACAATATTACAATAAAGCAAAATGTACCTATTCAAATAATTCAGCAATTAATTATCCCTAAGGATATAAGCTGATGTACTGAAGGCCACCAAATTGTTTAAACTACTCAAATGTACCGATGATACTCCCAAATCCTCCTCTTTATAGCTCCTTTGACAATGCACCTCACTTCACTAGAGAGATTCATAAAGTTTCACCATCATTATAACAAATAAACCAAAGTATTTTATAAATGATGGAAAAATGTATTCATATCCAGGGGTCATCCTGGAGGACATGAAATGATGTACCAGCGACCATAAAAATGGTTAAGATACGCAAATGCACAGACACTACGGCCGAGATAACGCACATCCTTAGAGAGATCATGACGTCTCAAAGTCATTACAACAATAACAGTAAAAGCTTCAAAGTAATGATGGCAAAACTAATTCAAATATTATATATTCTGTTGTAGTAATACCTTTGTAACTGTCTCCTAGGTAAGTAACAACAATCTTTGGACTAAAAGCGATCAAAAAGCGGAAGAGTGCCTCAGCTAAGTGTGACGAAAAAGTTTAAGTAGCTAGCGCAATTATAGACAGAATGAATAGGGATCAAACAACACAAAGTTAGGACTGCCAACCTGAGTCGGGAAGTATCTGATGACATTTGCAGTATTGCCTCTCCAAAGAGCAACGACGCCTTCATCCTTAATAGTTCTGCCAAAGCAGTCTGTAATCCCTTTGTAAGGTTCAGAAAGTCTACCCGCTTTTATCATCTCATCCTGATTCTGAATCAAGAGCTTGACTCTCTCGATTGGAGCTGCAGCGGTCTTAGACACTGCAGCAGAAACCCCTCCCATGAGAAAATCCACGACAAAACTGTTAGCTTTCTTCTCTTCAGATGGGGCCTGTATGAGAATAGGATTGCGCAATGACTGGACTTCCAGGATATTGGCTTGGCAACTCGACATGAAAGAACCCCGTATAACTTCATTGACATAACCACCAGTCATGTTGTGTGAACCAGCATGCTTAGAATTCGTGCGGGGAGATATTAGAGAGAAGAGGTGCAAATGCCCATGTATTTTCTGAATTACAGATGGGCGCGGTGACCCGTCCCCCATGTTTGTAAGTCAATACTATGACCTGCACAGAAAGCAATAATAACTGAAGCATTTCCCTAAAGTACAAGCAAGAGGCGAACAGAAGCTTCCAACAAGGATCAAGCACAATAATTAAGCAACAATGCCTAAATTTCAGTTCAAGTAGCGCAAATAGTTCAAAAATTGGAACCCAGAAATTTAATGACTAAGCAGTCAAACCCTACCAATAAAAGCACATCCGCACGAACATGAGACAAAGTAGGAAATCTAAGCAAACACAATAGAATACTTACCAAACAATTCAATACGAGCAAAGTTAGAAACAACTATTTGACAATTGCTCTTTATTTACAGGAATCAACAAATAAATTAGGTAATGAAAGAAAAATGTTTTGAATTAGAAAAACAAAGCACTATTCCAAGACAAGTAGAAGCTAAACATGTAAATTACATACAATTACTAATATATTTATCAATATTATCAAAAGATATTTTTCAAAGTTCAAACTCAAATCACAAGTATAAAACATCAAAACTAGGCACAGAAAAAGGAAATAAGCAATGATCTCAACTATTCTCGACCAAACTATAATTCAGTCCGGTAACACATGGAGTATATCAATATGAAAATGAAACTAAAGCTCAAATAAACGTTTTATAACACTATTATTAGGTAAGATAAACTTCACAATCAGTGATCTTATGATCCGATGAAGTTGACAAGTAAACAAAATTATCCCTAACTAAAAATAAACAAGTGATCACAGTCCATATAGCAATATTACACACAGTATGGGCGTTTCTACGTGAAGAGAGAGTGAAAACACATACCCTGAGAAAGGTCGAGAAGTCTCGTTCCCACCTCTGAGGAAGGCACAAAGTAATATTTTTCAAAGAAGCAGAGCGTCTTAGCAAATGCTGCGAGTTTCGAGAAGCTACGGAAGACTAGGGTTTTACAATTATCGACTCATCTGACCCTATTTTTCCGCGAAAATTATTCTCGCTGCCATTTTCGCGCTTCATTCAACAGTCCTGCTTGACTCTTTAGTCCCAGATAGGTCTTTGTTCTTTTAAAGAGTTATGTTAACTAATTATCGTGGCGCTTGGATTGAAGGCCTGTCTCAGCTCCATTTCCACAAAATGGAAAAGGGATAACTATTAATGCTACTATTATTTGCCTATTTACCATATCTGACAATTAATGCTACTAGACAAGACAGTCCACTGCACTAAATTCCCGCAGAGTGCAGAGAAGTGCCGGACTGCAAGTATCTATTATATGCAGCCTTACCCGCCCTACATTTTTGCAAGAGTTTGTTTTTACAGCTCGAACCCGTAGGCTTCTAGTCACATGACAGTAACTTTACCAGTTACGAAAGACACTTTTTCTAGACACACATTTTAAATGTTAGAAGTAATTAGATTTATATGTTACTATATTAATAATAGTGGAAGAAGATATTAGCATACTAGTACTAGTTAAAAGATTAATATGATATCATATACATCCCCAAAAGAGAAATCGTTTTATAAATTGAATTGGAGAAAGTACTTCTGTGAGTTGTCCCAAAAGTATGAATTGGTATTTGATAAAGAATACTACTACATAGTCGTGATAGAACAACGAAGCAGAAAACATAATAACAAATGCCACGATATTTAACATTGCGACGAATATAGTTACAATACTTGATCTGTATAAGTTGTTTCCCACTCAAATATTTGAGAGAAGTGCAAGTGGCAAGGGAATTCAAATGTTCAGAACACCGACTATATGCTGTTTTTGGATACGAATTACACATACAAGCGTATCTTTCCTGACAAATAATTTAGGAAAGGACACAAAGAGTGAAGAAAAAAGCAGCAGCACCTTACACCTACAGTTCTACAGATACGTGCATGTCATTATGTCTATTGGGCAATTCCCATACTTTCTTGATATATGAACATGAATGTATATAGTTTCGTACATCAAAGAGGATTTGATACATTTAACTGCTTTCGGACTCATTCTTCTACCCACCGTCCCTATGAAGAACATAAGGAAGCTTTCTGCTTTATCAGCAACTGCCTAAGCTTTTTGATGAGCTGAGGATTTGAGCACAAATAATCCTGGAATGACTCCCTCAGGCTCTTCAACATGTTCTTGTGATCTTCAGCACGGTCTATGTTTAGTAACTTGGTGAATAGGTTCCTCCAAAGTTCAACTTTCCAGTACCTGAAAGATAATCAAGCAGAATGGAGATTGAGGAACATATCACATACCAATAATAAACAACTGGAACTCTGTCGTTTGTTACAGACAATAACGACTTCATACTATATGCTAAACCATTGGAAAGATTCAAACTTAAAAGAGATGCAAGTGTTAATAAGATCATTTGCATTTAACGAGAATACGGACACAAAATATGCCAGCAAATAAGACGAGGAGAAAAGACATACCGCTTAAAAGGCGACTTGGGTTGATAACTATAGCCACCACCGGGAGAAGGTCTTCTCTCAATTTCCATATATGAATTGAAAAGCATCATGTGTACAATAACACAGAGGCCATATGCATCCACCTGGTATCCATTTAGATGTCAAAATTTAGTTACCACTCAACACCAGTCTAATTATCTGAATTATTTTGTTTAACATTGGAAGGCTCTTACCTGAAACTTCCATGGCTTTTTTTCTTGCATTTCGATGCAGCGGAAGCCAGAAGTTCTACTGTCTCCTATAAACTCCGTCTGCTCAGGGAAGAGGCTCAGGTCTATGCCCCTTCCCCAGTCGACAAGGCAAACTCCCTGGAAGATAAAACCGTGATAGTTTGCTAATGTTCATAAACATTACAAATACACAAGGCCAAGAAATTACCTGATCCCTCCATTGACCAGTACGCTGACGAAAAGTTTCTACATCATCTGTCAGATCGTCCCTGAAAAGTTACACCAGCAAAATCCTTCACTAGAGAGATACCCATAGATTACTCTTTTTTCAGTCTAACAGTCAAAATTTTACTTTTTTGTCCTAAAATTGGATCCAATTTCCTAAAAAGGAAAGTATATATTTCCGTATTTAACAATGTGCTACTATGCCTTTATCTAAATAATTGGAAGTCTAATGCATATATATTCAATATCTTCTGCACTATTTAAATACAATAAATTTCAATCTCACCTTAAATTCATTCCAAATTAGAACTCTTAAACTGGGTCGGGTGAAATTTTCATCTGAGGTCCACGGAAAGTTTCCAGGGAGCTCATTGGTCTATGTCAAGAATTTTCCCCCTTTAACCTTAAGATGCAAGAATAGTTCCCGTCACAATATAATTTACATGCTTTCCTTTATTATACCTATGTTGCTCAAATTCTCCAAATAAGCCACCATGTATGATTCTCAAAAAATTATGATCTGACACAGGTGTGACGGATCACTGGAGGATCCAAGCAACATAGTATGGTACAGCCCAAAAACAAACTTGTTTCCTTAAATACATAGTCCTTGTTCAATAATTGAAACTAACATGAACGGATACACCTTTTGGCCCATCTTATGCGATATTGTTTAACTGAATATAGAGTTTTAGATATTAATTTGACATTTTCTATGTAATTTTAGTAGTTAGAGAGCACTTGCAATAATTATTGAAATGTTAGTTTTATAAAACAATATCATGTCAAAAAAATTCAAATTTGAATAATTAAATAAATTGAACTTTCTGAGCTCTGTGAAAGATATATAAAATAATATTACTAGGATGTTCTACAAAAGTAAAATTTAATTTCAATAGGTCCAAAGTGAACCTTAATTAGGACAGAGGGAATTATATTCAGACAATGCTTTAACCTGTTGTTTACAAAATTGTAAAGAAAAGTAAGAACTCATGTGGAAGAAAGCATTTGTCGATTAAAAGCACCGACTCATAGCCACAACTCATTCATAAATTTCATAACATGAAACCAAGAGAAAAACTGAAACTGGAGGGTAACTTCAAAGACAAACCACACTGGATTTATTTTTCTGCCTTTGAGAAAAGGAACCTCGTATATAAGGCTAAAATATTAGAAAGAAATTTTAAAGCAACCTACAAGTACAGATTCTGCAACCTCAAGTTGTCATGTCCAAATGAAATTCGAAAAGTACTAGTCTTTGCCAATTACCTTTTTTAAAAGCTAAAGAGAACCAAAAAGAGAGACAAAACCGTAGAAGTTGTACAATGCAGACACTCTCTGGCTAACTGTACCACTTTGATCAACATGTAAGACTTCAGCTTAGAAGTAGATGCATTTCAAGTTTGTATTAATTGAGATAAAGGCTTTAGATACCTTGCATAACGAATCAGAAGATTATCAGGTTTGAAGTCGCCATGAATAATTTGGGCATGATGCAACGTTTCTAAAATGCAGAGCATCTCAATGGTGTAATAAATACACAATACTTCTTCCATGGACCCACCAATCACAGCATTGGAGTTAATTGCATCCTGCAAGTTACTCAAGTTGCTAGAAAGCATAAACATTCATCATATCATTCAAATTTTGGAAACAAAGAAATAGCAGTTGAAAGATCAACAGGCACCTACCTGAAGTGTACCATTAGCTAGGAAGTCAGAAACGAGTATGCTGTAGTCAGAATAAAGATGTAACCTGTGGGCATAGCCAAAGCTCAATCTCTGGTGAATAAGAATGAAATAAATCAGCACCATTTTCTAAGACAGCAAACACCAATATGTAGTGGGTTAATTTCACATCTGATAACCGAATTTTACTCATTAAAATCACAAAGAGACAAAACTGCTTTTGTCACATTTGAGTAATTGAACATTTACCCACTATAACAGTAAAGTCACAAAACTATCTAGCCACCCTAACAGTAAAGTCAAAAACTATCTGTTGTCACAATAAGGCAACTGAACTTTATCCACCATAACAGTAAAGTTACTTTGATGGGTAGATTTTGTCGTGAAAATCGGTAAAGTTCAGTAACTTTACTGTTAAATTTGGTAATCAGATAAAAAATAGTTTTGTGCCTTTACTGTTAGAGTAGACAAAGTTTAGTAACTTTAATATGTCAAAAGATAGTTTTATGACTTTATAAAGTTCAACAAATAGTCTAATGACTTAATCTCCATACTGCATACTTCTCTTTCTGGAATCCGCATGTCCAGTTGACGGTAAACATAGAATTCCCACGGGAAAGCTGGCTTTTGAATCTACAGATATCAATAATTTGAAAAAAAAACAGTGAGCAGACTTCCAGTGTCAGGTTTTATCAAGAAGGGAAGGAAGGATAAACTACTATTTCACCTTAAGTGCGACAACCCCATCCGGATTACCATCGAGACACGCTTTGAATACCTGAGCAAATCCTCCCTTACCTGCACAGCCCTTGATCTGATAGCTGTAACCACCTGTATAATCATGATTCCATGATCAACAAACATTTAGATGAGAGCACACCAAGTTCATGCACCTGGACACGAGTTCCTAAGGATTTTCTCTATGAGAATATTCATTTCTAAGATTTATGGTAGAAAGTGCAATTAAAATCACCCAAGATAAGGTATGAGAAGACGAAATGCATTTGCAGGAAATTCCTAAGTCCATTGTTGGGATTTAGGCCTCTGCCACCTCCCACAACTAAAATTGCATCCTCTACCAAACCACAGCAGATTTGTAAGCCTAACGAATGAATGAGCTACCTTTTGTGATAAGTTTGTCTTTTCTAGGAGGCAACAACACTCCTCCAGCTTTTTTTATTAAGCATCTCACTTAAAAGAGGATAATAATGGTCACACCCTTACTCAGACCAAAATTTGTGAAGGAAGAAACAACAGAAGAAAATATGGAGAAATGTTCAGCACATCCAGTACAAAGTTATGATTTGTCTGATATAGGTGGCATTTGTTTGAAAGTTTGAAGTATCCTGGAGCATGTAAGGAAAACAATCCAATGCAGACTGTGAACAAGCTGTTATTAGGGAGTAAGGGGAAGACAAACCAAGGCATAAAACACTAGTGTATGCATGGGATGAACGCCCCACGTATCTAGGTATTAGTCCCATGAGACATTAGCTCCCCATAGTCACTTCAGGACGTTTAGCAGCTGCCTCACCACAAGGCGAATCCAATTTGAGTGTCAACTTTACCTTGGTCTGAATCTTTTCAATGGTCAATGAATATCCAATACTCTGCAGCTATTATAGATAAAAAGACAATAAGTTACCTATGTCAATAGTTTTATTCCTGGCAGATTTCTGCAAAGTTGACAATGACACCTTTCCCGGATAAGCCTTTTTGCTTGGGTGGTATCCCTGATGAAAGTACACGTGTAGTGTCATGAATTGCTGCTAACATGTAAAACCAGTTTCATAAAAATGCTTCTGATCTATCTCACATCATATTTTAATATCTCAGGATTTTTCTTCTGCAACAGATTTTTAATCGTCGAGACCAACCATGGATTGATACAAGCTCCACCATTCTCTGACACAATGTCCATCTACATGATGGTGTGAAAGGAAATCAATAATATAATCCTCACTAACAGCTAAACACGTGGATAAAAAAGTAAGAAAGAACATGATAGACAACACAAACACTAGCACCATAAATATTCATAAACAAGAGAAATCGGAAGGGATCATAGAAAGTATGATAGATCCAGATTTTCACTGTTTTAAAGAAAGAGTGAGATAAGCAATAAAGTAGCCTAGAGGCAAGATGGAAATTAGTTATGCAGGATTATAGAATCAACAAACTGGACAAATGAACATGAAGGCTTACCTGAGGAATGAAGCATAGTGACTATTCTACAAGCTTACCACTTAATATTCAATTTGAGGGTTTCAAGACAGCTTATATTAGATGTTACAAACTTGACAGGTCTAAAGAGGGTTTAACTTTTGGTAAAAAATAGAGTAAACACGACTAATAACATATGCTCTGGTACTGAAATTAGGATGCGTAGTATGACTGTAATAGGTTGTCTGATAGCATGTATAGAAATGCTTTGTCAAATAAACTTATCATTTAAGAGAACGAGAATCATAAAATGGATGCTAAATGTTCCTCGCCTCAAAACTTGACATGCTTGACTTGCTTTACCAGCAGTTGTTGCCTCTGTAGTAATGATCTTATCCTAACATATGTTAACATTGCAGATGAGAAAGTGCACATACATAAAATAATCAGAAAGCACATTACATGGTTAATAATAAACAGACTTTAACTATCAAATTTATTCTGAACAAATAACTCAATTAATCTTTACCAGTAAGATTCCAACAAGATGACCTTATATCTAAATTCTTTGAAAATAACTTTAGGGTGTCCAATCACACAATCATAAGCCTTAAAACTTTCTAAAATTTCTAGATGCTGAGTTTTCAATTTATCAAATGGTCCAGAAGCTGCCTTCTTAATCAGATGGCTTAGTGCTGATGCACTTTATCGAGACTACATGATATTGACAGGTCAACAAAGAAAGTTATCCCCTATGTTATTCTAGCTCAAAGCTACGACATGTTACTTGTATCACACTCAAAGATCATTTGATCTATCATATTAGCTATCAAGTAAATGGAACACGCCATGACCAGCCAGATCTACTTGCCAGAAATATTCAGATTTATCATCATTTTTAGCAGAACGAAAAACATGAGATTCACGTCACTGCCTAAGTTCCATATGTACAGTATGGATTGAACAAGGACTTTGAAAGCAGAAAAATGCTGATCAGCAAGTAGATGTCAGAGATTTGTCCCTTAATCCACACAACAATGATGTCCAAGCACGAAGCTAGAAAATATCCTCTAGTCATTTGTTGGTCAAGATGGATGACATAATGTTTTGACCGTGTAGCCTTTTCTGTTTTATCCAGATATATACCATTTCATCTCATTAAAGTTTAGCAGTTCCCTGCTGGTCAAAGTTTAATTATTGAATCCAGCATTGCTACTTCCAAAGACCTGACGCTATGCTAATAACATTGTTATACTTGCCCCAGTTGGTGCAGATTATGAAAGCAGAACCAAAAATACCTTCTGTAATGAACCAGCTGTTACTTTCTCAGACATTCTCTCGAGAAACAACACTTGCGCCTTCTTCAACCTACCAAGTGGCTCAGCATTCCTGAAAACATAGTCCTAAGTTCATGAACATAATGTCATAAAATACTACTGGAAGCATGTGGTTTAAGAACTATGAGCCTATAAAATAGCATCTGTCCTCTGAGAAAGAGAGCAACCTTGAAATTCCCAAATGGTAAATGTGAAATGCATCTGTTAACATCCCTTTTGCCTCTAGGAACAACGCATATGTCTCGTAGAGCATAGAATTGAACAAGCAAATCTTATTCTGCTCAATTTCTCTATATACACTTTCATGGTCCAAACTGCTATCCATCTGAAATACAAGCAACCGATATATCAGATAATGCAATAACGCCCACACACAGGAGTAGATCAACCTTTTCAGCATAGGCGGAGCTAGCTTGTAACCTGTGGGTTCACGTTAACCTAACAGCTTTTGTCCAGACGCTATACATGTATTAAGAAGTCTACTAAATATCTATAAATACTTGACTGTGAACCGGTCATTATTGTATATTAACATGAGGTCATCGTAGGAACCCATAAACTTTAAATCATGGATCCGCCTATGCTTTTTAGCAGCAAATGCAGGCACACATATTATGTGTGTCTGTGTGCGTATACTAAGTGCATCCATTATAACAAAGTAGTGTATACCGTGCACCTATTAAGGGGCGGAGTCAAGGAGGCGCTAGGGGGTTCAATTGAATCCCCGTAATGGGAAATTGTACAATGTAAATAGGGCAAAAAGAATTTTTTCTTTTCTTTTTTGCTTATAAATAAGTTATTGAATGAATTCCCTTGTTTGAATTCATGGCCCGTCGCTACACCTATTAACTTAAAATCCCAAATCCTCCTTTGCGCAAACAGTTCGTATCATTTATATAAAATAAATTAGTAGATATCAAACAGGAAGAACAAAAAGGGAATAATGATTAATTACATATAGAAACCAAATCTTGAGAAATCTGACGTCGTTTTGGTACCGAGGGTTGTTCTTGAAAGTACTGATGCAGTTAGAGCAAAGCTCGTGCAGATCTCTACCATCGTTCGAGTCAGTTAAAGTTCGCTCTCTCAAAGCTTTCTCAATTGACCTACAAATTAGGGCATAGAATAAACAATTTGAACATGTGATGTGAGTTAAGAATGCATATTTCGGAGAATAAAATACCGGAGCCAAGGCAATAGAGGGTCGTCGACGGAGGAGGAGGAACTAGTTGTGTTGTTTGGGTTTTTGGAAATGACTGCCATCCTCTTCTGGTTCGGTCGCACTCGACTCTGTAGTGTCGTCGGAAAATGAAGTAATTGACACTAGTAGAAAACGGGCGCGAAAATAGATATTGAATTTTGTTGCCACAGTGACTATCTATCTATGTATCTATCTTCAATAATAAAAAGGAGAAGAAAATACATTATCAATCTATCTATAATAAAAAAGAGAAGAAAATATATTATCAATACACCAAATGGCATCATCAGAGTATGTCACTTAACACTTTAGGACAATACTCAAAAAAAATAAGACTTATAAAATATTTTGAAAAAATTAAAAACTCCTTCACAAATTTAAGGTTTCTTTGTTTTTTTAAAATTAAATGTTCTTTATTTTTAAAGCATTAACTGATTTTAAATATATGTTTTTTAATCTTTAACTTAAAATAAATCTGATTTAAACTATTATTAAAAAATTAAAAATTAATAATTACACATTTTAAAAATACATTTTTTACTCTTTAACTTTGAACCATGAAGATCAAACATTTTTTAATGAGCTTTATTTAATTCAAAATTTCAGATTTATTTATTTCTAAAAAAATTAACTATGTTAAAACATACATTTTAACAAATTAACTTATTCAAAATCATTGGCAAATAGAAACTCCTTCAAAAAACGATCACATACTTTTTAACCATGAAGACCGTAAAAGAATTCTAAAGAAAAGAGCTTTATTTACTTCAAATTTCATATTTCTTTATTTATAACTCATTAAATAATTTTAAAACATACGTACTCTTTCACTTTAAAAGAGAAAATCATTTTAAATTTAAAAAAAATCTATCTATAATAAAAGGAGAAGAAAATGCATTATCAATACACCAAGTGGAATCATCACAATATGTCACTACTTTAGGACAATCCCCCCAAAAAATAAGAATTATAAAATATTTTGAAAAAATTAAAAACTCCTTCACAAATTTAAGGTTTCTTTGTTTTTTTAAATTAAATGTTCTTTATTTTTAAAACATTAATTGATTTTAAATATATGTTTTTTTAATCTTTAACTTTAAAAACCTAAATCTGATTTACACTATTATTAAAAAATTAAAATTTAATAATTGCACATTTTAAAAATACATTTTTTACTCTTTAACTTTGAACCATGAAGATCAAACTTTTTTTAATGAGCTTTATTTAATTCAAAATTTCAGATTTATTTATTTCTAAGAAAATTAATTGATGTTAAAACATACATTTTAACAAATTGACTTATTCAAAATTATTTGGAAATAAAAACTCCTTCAAAAAACGATCACATACTTTTTAACCATGAAGACCGTAAAAGAATTCTAAAGAAAAGAGCTTTATTTACTTCAAATTTCATATTTCCTTAATTATAACTTATTAAATAATTTTAAAATATACGTACTCTTTCACTTTAAAAGAGAAAACCGTTTTAAATTTAAAAAGAATCTATATATAATAAAAAGGAGAAGAAAATGCATTATCAATACACCAAGTGGCATCATCACAATATGTCACTTGGCACTTTAGGACGATCCTCCAAAAAAATAAGAATTATACAATATTTTGAAAAAAATAAAAAGTCCTTCACAAATTTAAGGTTTCTTTGTTTTTTTTTAAATTAAATATTCTTTATTTTTAAAAACTTTAACTGATTTTAAATATATGTTTTTTAATCTTTAACTTTAAAAAAATAAATCTGATTTACACTATTATTAAAAAAATTAAAAATTAATAATTACACATTTTAAAAATATATTTTTTACTCTTTAACTTTGAACCATAAAGATCAAACTTTTTTTAATGAGCTTTATTTAATTCAAAATTTCAGATTTATTTATTTCTAAGAAAATTAATTGATGTTAAAACATACATTTTAACAAATTAACTTATTCAAAATTATTTGCAAATAGAAACTCCTTCAAAAACGATCGCATACTTTTTAACCATGAAGACCGTAAAAGAATTCTAAAGAAAAGAGTTGTATTTACTTCAAATTTCATATTTCTTTAATTATAATTCATTAAATAATTTTAAAATATACGTACTCTTTCACTTTAAAAGAGAAAATCATTTTAAATTTAAAAAGAATATATCTATAATAAAAAGGAGAAAAAAATGCATTATCAATACACCAAGTGGCATCATCACAATATGTCACTTGGCACTTTAGGACAATCCTCCAAAAAAAATAAGAATATAAAATATTTTGAAAAAATTAAAAACTCCTTCACAAATTTAAGGTTTATTTTTTTTTTTTTTTTAAATTAAATGTTCTTTATTTTTAAAAAAATAATTGATTTTAAATATATGTTTTTTTAATCTTTAACTTTAAAAAAATAAATTTGATTTACACTATTATTAAAAAATTAAAAATTAATAACTGCACATTTTAAAAATACATTTTTTACTCTTTAACTTTGAACCATGAAGATCAAACTTTTTTTAATGAGTTTTATTTAATTCAAAATTTCAGATTTATTTATTTCTAAAAAAATTAACTAATGTTAAAACATACATTTTAACAAATTAACTTATTCAAAATTATTTGCAAATAGAAACTCCTTCAAAAAACGATCACATACCTTTTAACCATGAAGACCGTAAAAGAATTCTAAAGAACAGAGCTTTATTTACTTCAAATTTCATATTTCTTTAATTATAACTCATTAAATAATTTTAAAATATACGTACTCTTTCACTTTAAAAGAGAAAACCGTTTTAAATTTAAAAAGAATCTATCTATAATAAAAAGGAGAAGAAAATGCATTATCAATACACCAAGTGGCATCATCACAATATGTCACTTGGCACTTTAGGATAATCCTCCAAAAAAATAAGAATTATAAAATATATTGAAAAAATTAAAAACTCCTTCAATAATTTTAGGTTTCTTTGTTTTTTTTTTAAATTAAATGTTCTTTATTTTTAAAACATTAACTGATTTTAAATATATGTTTTTTAATCTTTAACTTTAAAAAAATAAATCTGATTTACACTATTATTAAAAAATTAAAAATTAATAATTGCACATTTTAAAAATACATTTTTTACTCTTTAACTTTGAATCATGAAGTATTCTGGATAATGTAATCATTGCACATGAACTTGTGAAGGGTTATATGAATAAAGGGGTCTCCTAGATGTATGGTGAAGGTAGATATTAGGAAAGCCTATGATTCAGTTGAATGGGAGTTCCTAAAAACCCTCCTGATTGAATTTGGTTTCCCTGGGAAGTTTGTGGGGTGGATCATGGAATGTGTAACTACTGTAAGTTATACACTATTGATAAATGGGTGAATGACTCCAAAGTTTGAGGCAAGGAAAGGTTTGAGACAAGGGGACCCCATGTCCCCATATCTGTTTGTCTTGAGTATGGAGTATATAAGCAGATCACTCAAACAACTTCAGCACATCCCTGACTTCAACTACCATCCTAGATGTGGCAGGATGAAGTTGGTGCACATATGTTTTGCTGACGATTTGCTTATGTGTTGCAGGGCTGATAAGATATCTATCAAACTAATGATTCAAGCATTCAATCACTTTTCAAAAGTGTCTGGATTGAAAGCAAACCTTGACAAGAGCACGCAAGGTTGATCGAGGATTGGAGAGGAGAGGTGGAAGAAAGGGCTCGGATGGTTTAGGAGTCTTCGTGCGAGCCGTATGCGGTGAGAGTCACACGTACGGTAACGAGGGGGGTTCGATGGAGGAAGGAAGATCAAGACTACTAAAAGTACTCGACAGACAAGGGTGCCGACTAAATAGAAAATATGGTATGGCAAGATTTTCAATAAGCAAGTGAATACCCGGTAGCACTGATTGAGCTTAAAAAATGAAGCCCATTTTTTTGAAATCCCACTATATTGCTGGAGTTAGTCAAGAATTGAAGCAACATATTTCAGATGAATGCAGTTTGCATTGGGAGAGCTACCATTCAAGTATTTGGGAGTACCACTGTCATCTAAGAAGATCAGTGTTCAGCAATGTACGCCAATTATAGAGAAAATGATAGCTAGAATTAGATGCTGGACTACAAAGTTCTTATCATATAGTGGAAGACTACAGCTAATTAAGAGTGTGTTTTTCGAAATGCAGACATACTGGGCTCAGATATCTGTACTGCCTAAGAAGTTTATTCAGCTGATCACAAGTATTTGTAGAACTTTTCTCTGGACAGGAAGTCATGAGGCATCGAGGAAAGCTCTGGTTTCCTGGGAATCGATGTGTATGCCAAGGTTAGCAGGAGGACTAGAACTTATAGACTTCACTCTGTGGAATAAGGCAGCCATATGTAAACTACTAGGGGCAATATCCACAAGGAAGGAGTCTCTATGGGTGCAATGGATACATGGATACTATATCAAGACAAAAGAGCTAGACACTGTGAAGACACCTGCACAAGCAAGCTGGCTAGTCAGGAAAATTTTGATGCTAGAAATTGGTTCAATAACAACTTTCAGGTAGAGTTGGGAAGGTACAGCAAAGGAGGCAAATTCAGCATTAAAACAGCTTACCTAGCTCTTCAACCACAACACCAAAGAGTGCAATGGAGAAATTTAACTACGGAGGCAAGTCAGATCCCTCGACACCAGTTCATTTTGTGGCTAGCTATAAGGCAAAGACTCGCGACAATGGACAAACTTTCAAAATGGAATGCGATTGTACCACAAGAATGTGTTCTATGTGAAAGAGGCAGTATAAAGTCTATGGATCACTTATTTTTTGAATGTCCTTATGCTAAAGGCATTTGGAGTTCATTACTAAAGTGGATGCATGAAGATAGGGCAATCAAGACATGGAATGAGGAAATACAATGGATGGCAAACAGATGCAGAAGAAATAGAACAAAGAGTCAGATCATGTCTTGGTTATTTCCTGCAACAGTGTACCATGTCTGGAATGAAAGAAATGCAAGAAAGTTTCAAAATGAAGAGAAAAGGAGTCAGCAACGACTTAAGGAAATCAGCCTCCAATTACATATTAGAGGGCAAAGTTATACTAAATGGAAGAAGATTTTAGAGAGTCTAAATAGTTGTCCTAGCTTATGATTGCAATGACACTGTTAGCTAGATAGAGATAGAGGAAATAGCTCTCGAGTCCAAATAGAGCTAAGGCTATAATATTCATACTTGGTTAAATAAAAGTTTTTAATTTGACCAAAAAACTTTGAACCATGAAGATCAAACTTTTTTTAATGAGCTTTATTTAATTCAAAATTTCTGATTCATTTATTTCTAAAAAAATTAACTAATGTTAAAACATACATTTTAACAAATTAACTTATTCAAAATTATTTGCTGTGAGCATGTGATTTTTACTCGCCGTATCGTCCTATAAAAATCCCAATAAATCAATTGATTTTATGAATTTGGTTGATTTTTCAGTAATTAATTGTGAACTATTTGCATTGTTTGCATATCCATAATTCATCTTTCAAAATCATTGAAAATTTTGTATTATGAAGTTATTAGTCATAATTAATTAAAAAATAGACAAATGACGAGTATTTAACGTAATATAGTTTTTAATAACTAATTNAATTAATATGTAAATAGATGAAAATAAGGTTTAAAATTAATTGCTACACTTTTTTTTGGATTAAATTAGAGTTTAATTTAATTAGAATAATTAAGTTAATTAGTTAAGAAAACAAAATCGGACCTGGGCTAAGAAATACCTAGGCCCAACCCCTATTTCTAACAACCCTGTCCAACCAAGCCCAAATCCCTTACCCGGCCTGCCCCAGCCACAGCAAAACGATACCGTTTTGGTCTAATTAATTAAATCCTGGCCATTGATCGAAATAGATCGGACGACCAGGAACTCAACCCCTCTAAACTATATAAATGTCCTAACCAAACCCCACCCCCCTCATTTCACCAAAATCCTAACCCCCATCCCCTTCGTCCGTCTCTCTCTCTCTCTCTCTCCTCTCTAAAGAAACCCTAGCCGCCTAGGATTCCTGCCTTGTTCCGCCACCGGAAATGGCCTACCGGTGGCGGACGACCTCCAATCAACCCCAACTCCTCACTAGACAATCACCATCATCCCCTCTACCACCTCCCATTGATGGTTTCCCTAAAAAACCAGTCGATTTGCACCAATTTTAGATCTAAGAAATCTGAAAACCCCAAAAACTACTCCCCGACTGATTCAAGAACAATCAATGGTTCAAACCTTCATGGGTCGATTGCTCTTAACTAGAGCAATCGATTCACGAAGGTTTGATTCATTTTCAAATCCCTTTGGAT
>MDKI01011197.1:0-33643 GCA_005239505.1 Nicotiana paniculata | reverse complement strand
TAATTACTAGTTGATTATTTTGTTAGTAGAATTAGTTAAACAACACAAGTTGATATTTAAAAGACTTAAGAAAATTGATTAAACATCAGTTTAGTATTTAATAAATTCAACTGGATACGTTCAATTCCTCGTGGGATCGACTTTGGGCTTAATACCCAAGATTTGTATTTGCAACGCCCGTTTAGTCTTTATAGAAGACATAGTTGAGCGTGATCAACCTTACATGCATTAATACATTCAAATTCAAATACTCCCATCGTGAGGAGATTTTACATTCAAAGTCATCTAATCCCATCGTGTGGAGATACACTCATCGTGCGGAGATTTTAAATTTGAATTCAACTACTCCCATCTCATGAAGATACTCTCGTCATGTGTAGATTCAAATGCTCTGACAGGTGATGAACGGTAAACAACCCGGCTAACAATCAAATCAGATTGAAAGGCCCATCCCCGGCATCCCAAATAATGCTCCAGAGCTCGAAGATTACAAATTCAAAAATCACATCGCCCCGAAATCCCAAATAACGACTAGCCAAAAGGAATCATGCCACGTTGCCCATATTCTACACTTACAGAAAAATCACAAAAGGATCTGGACCATTGATCCAACTCATCAATGATCCGTAATTAATCTTTGTTTCCCATTCTTTTAATTCCTGTTGTGTAACAACCCGACCTACCGTTTTACTTTCTAGAATCCTGTTCCCCTAAATAAGGCTTCCCGTATGTATTTTTACTATTTTATGACTTGCCGGGATGGTTAGATTGAGATTCGAAAAGGTTCGGGTTGAAATCGGAAAATTTGGTTCCTTATGTTGGCCTTAAAAGGCTAAGTTCGACTTCGGTCAACATTTTGAGTAAACAAGTTTGGAATCTAGATTTGACGGTTCCAATAGGTTTGTATGATATTTCACACTAGGGTGTATGTTCGGATCGGGTTTTGGATGAACCGGAAGAGTTTCAGCGCCTAATATTGAAAGTTGGTTCTTTGAAGGTTTAGAAGTTCTTTAAATTTGGTTTGGAGTCGGTTTTGGTGATATTGGGGTCCAAATGGAATTTTGAGATTGGGAATAGTCCTGTAATGTTGTTTAAGACTTGCACGCAAAATTTGGTGTCATTCTGAGTTGATTTGATAGGAATCAGACGACCGGAAGTCTTTTTAGAAATTTTTGAGTTCACGAGCCAATAAACGCGTTTTGGCATCCGATTCGTGGTTTTTGATGTTATTTCATTGTTTTGACAACTCGAACAAGTTTGTATGAGGCTATTAGACTTGTGTGGGTAGTTGGTGTGGAGTTCTGAGGGCTCGGGTGAGTTTCGGACGGGTGGTACAAGTTGAAAACACATCAGTTTTCTGGTGTGAGTGCTGGTTGTGCAGGTCTCGCAAATGCGAGAAATAGTTCGCAGTTGCGAGAAGAGCTTCGCAATTGGGAAGAAGCTCAATTTGGGAAGTGTTCGCATTTGCAACGCTGAGCTGCATTTGCGACCTCAATAGTGTTCGCATTTGCAAAAAATTATCTCATTGTGACCTCAGCAACTGAAGCCCGGTATTCGCATTTGCGATGGTATTGTCGCATTTGCGACCTTCGCATTTGCAAACCTGGTGTCGCAAATGCGACATCAGAGGCATGTGCCCAACTCATTTAATGTGGGACTTAGACCATTTATCTCATTTTTCATTCATCTCTTGGGCGATTTTTGGAGCTCTTGGAAGAGGGTTTTCACCTAGAACTTTGAGGTAAGTAATTTATACACAACATGAGTTAAATACATAGATTATTGGTAGATTAACATGTAAAAATTGGTGAAATCAAGGGTTTAGATGAAAACCCGGGTTTTCGGTAAAATTGATATTTGACCACGAAAATGGTTATTGAATTTTATAACAATCATATATTTATATTCCTAAGTTTATGGGTAACAACTTTCTTCAAATATTTCTGGAATCCGAGCACGTGGACCTAGTGGTTAATTTTTAGAACCTTACATTTTGGGTTAGGTCCTCTTAAATAGTTGGAGTACAAACTTTTGAGTATGTATTGATTAGTTTATATACTGTTTGATTAGTTTTTGGTAGATTCGACACCGAATTGAGGGTATGAGCACATTCTTGGACCGGAAAGTAGGCCTTCAGACGAGGTAAGTCTCTTTTCTAACCTTGTAAGAGAGAATTAACCCTGTAGGTGAACTTAAATCAATATGAACTTCTACTTGTGGGGGCTACGTACACACGATGTGACGAGAGTCCGTGCGTAGCTACTACTCATGCTTATATCCGAGTAGATTTAGGATTATATCATGCTTTTTAGATACCATTGTTTGTTTATACTTACTATTTGTTGGATTGAAGCGGAAGATAAGGTTTTCAACATTTTTAAATTTCCTAGTTGAATTTCTTATTGTATATGATAGGCATTGAGAAATATTATGATAAATTGAGAAAAATCTATGTTCAACCGCTTCGCAACTATATTTCGCAAGCGGGGTAAATTCCCATTACTCTCATGGGAGCGGGTTGTTCGCCTCAACATGATGTATGGATATTATATGGTTCGGTCCATTCAACTCTGGGCAGTGCACATTATATTTATATATATATTTATGGATTGGGTCATACGTCCTCGGCATAATTCGTGCATAACGATATTGGAACTCCCTATTATATTTGGTATTGTTTCACAGACTTGAAAGTCGAAAGGTTTAGATAAAAATATTACTTAGTTCTTACAAGAAAGAGAGAATTGCTTAATTATTTCTCTACTTTGAGTTCTATTATCATTGTGTAATCCATGTTTACTTAGACCTTTAAATTATTATATTGTTGTCCCGTAGTGAGTTCTATTATACTTATACCTTGAAAATGGTTTTAAAAATTATATTTCATTTGTGGTTCTAAGAATATGTAATCTATTCTAACACTAGTTGATTATTTGGAACTGACAAGCGCAAGTAATGAAAATGAGATAAGCAAACTGAAGTTATCACAAGGGGGCCTCAAGCTGGCTGGAACAGGGGGGACTCGAGGTCTAGCTAGGGCGGTAAGTAATGAGCAATAGACGAAGATATACCAATATTGGGGGCCTCGGGGATAGCCTTTAGCGGCTAATGATGAGAAATAATGAAAAACAATAAATGAAGATAACAAACGAAGAACACTAAGTAAGGAGAAATAAATCTGAGAGATAATGTTGAACAAAGAGAGAAAAGAATGTTCTATTGTATTGAATGTATGTGTTCAATATTCGTGTGCTACAAAATTACAGGGGTCCCCTTTATATAAGGTAATCCCAACATAGTACATGTCTAATTAATGTAGAGAAATACTATTGGTACAGCTATATAACACTCAGTACGGACTTGTACCATTCTTGCAGACCTGGTCAGCTTTAGCAACGTGTCCTTGGGAATTTCCCACCTTTTCATGATGATCATCGATTCATACTGCTCCGAGGTGGACCACAGTGAACCTCCTATATGCTCCCTCGAGGGGTGTACCTCGAGGTCAAACTTCAAATTCCGCAACGGTCTTCTTGAGGCCGGTCGTGGAGTGCCACAGTGTTCTCAAAATCAGACTCCCTGATTTTGGCCATATACAGATAGTCCCCGCGTTTCTTAGAATGAAATGATAAGAAACGATCCTGAATTCTTGCCTCTTTGATATCCTCATTGTGACATCAGCCACATGAGGTCATTAAATGATGTGACAGAAAGGTTGTACAGGGGTCTTTGTCAACACGGTTCTTGAAAGGCCCACGAACCACCATAGGTCGCCTTTTCAACTCCTCAAATATTCTTAGATGACTTCTATAAATACTTCACTTCTTTGACTTTTACATTTTTACAGCATCTTAAAATCTTCAAATCTTCATCAACATCATTCCGTTTTCACCCACTTTTTGCGTTCATTTCTACATTAGCTCTCTCTTCTTGCTTTGAAATATTATCATGGAAAAAACATCTAAGGCGGTACCTCAAAGAGAGGAAGCCCCTTCCTCGTCACGCTCGTCCAAAAGAAAGACAACAGTACCTCCTCATATTGAGGAGTGTGTTCCTGGGCCTTTCGAGACATCCTCCGACTTTAAATTGGTAAACCCTCTTCGGTACTGGGCCGTTGTGAGCCCATGTTCCGGTACATTAGTTTTGTTACTGATGTGAAGAAGGTTAAAATAGATTATCGCTGTGGGGAGGCGGTGCAAGTGGAAATCCCTTCACTGGAAGAGGATATAACTACGAGCAAAGCTGGTTTGCTCAGCGTGTATATGTATCCTTTCACCTTATGTCCCGTAGATTCTTTTTCCCCCCAATAGACCATGTGATCCTCGATTTTTTCCGACAATATCAAGTGATGCTTGGTCAAATTTATACTTCTTTTTGGAGAATCGTCTATTTGATTAGATATTTTTCTAACATGGTCGAGGGGATGCCTTTCACCCTCGATCATATGATTAGATTGTATAGCCCTCATCTTTATCGAGGGGGCCTAGTAAACTTCAATGTCTCTCCACCAAAGCATTTTTTGCCAGCATCGATGAAGATAAGGACCGGGGGTGGATGAGTCGCTTCATTTGAATAGGGACTTCGGACCTCATCCTTGCCGAGAAGATGCCATTCCCTGAGGAATGTAATATGAGACGTAAGTGTCATTATCCCGAGCATGTTTTATCATCCGAATGCCCTATTTTCCCCTTTTGAATTAATTCCTTTCTTTCTTGAATTGATTTCCTTTTGGTTGCATAGCCACCGTGTGGTTCCCCGGCACGGTCAGGGACCTCCCGGGCTGGGTTAAACTCTTAAACTCCACCTCTTCATATGAAAAATGCATTTTACGTGACTTGGCCAAAGCTCGATGGGAGGCAAAAAATCATGGTACGCCCTCACCACTGTCACTTCCAAATTCTTCATAAATAGATTTCTTGGCGGTATTTTTTATATCCTTCTCTTGTGCAGGCCTCGAGGAAGCCGTTTCAATGATATCACCTCCTTCTGGCGAAGAGGAGACCCAAAAACCTACCACAGGCAAAAAGAGAATGAAAGAGATACCGGCGGAGTCTCCGAAGCCAAAGAGGGCTAAGGCTCGAAATCCTAGGGCCGATGCAACAATCCTAACTCCGGCAGCTGTTGAGAATATTCATGTCAAGGACGAAGACGATGATGATTGCCTGCTGGTACTTAAGGCAAAACGAAATGATGACATTTCGAAGGTTGTTGGGCAGAAGGTTGCCAAATCAGAAGTGGCCGATGCAGTCCCACCTCAAACCGAGGAAACCCTCGAGGAGGGTTTGAATGCAGTCCCCGAGCCGACCATTGAACAGGATACAACTTATACTGATGAGTACTTGGTTGGCGAATTCGGAGGCCAAGATCTCAGACCCTTCGAGGGCGAGAGGAATCCCCGATAGAGGTCGATGCCATGGGAGATCTTCCATCAGGCCCTTCATTTTCTCCAGAGCAAATATGAGGATGCCCCGAACAGGGAGACTCCCGATGTTGGGGCATCCCAGGCAGAGAACTGTTAAATCTCGCATTTTTCTAACGTTAAAGTTTCATCTTCAGTTAATTGGCGTAGACTTGGGGATGAGATTATCTGGAGGTTAGCATATTTACGCTACTTATAACAAGCAATAAGTAGGTTCCATAAAGGAAAGGGTACACGAATTAAAGAAAATGAGTTTCATTGAAGGTTGTCGATTTGGGATAAACTACGGGCCGAGCCTTAATACCCGTTATTTATGGACTAGTATTATACAAGGTACCATATGACCGTGATAGTAAGATATATAAAGTATATTTAGAATAAGTAGAATTTTAAGTAATCTGAGATAATTCTTAATTATGTGTGTAAGTGGTTAATTACTAGATAACGGGGCATTACCTAACCACCTAATAAGTGATAAATATTAAAGAAAACCCCACCCCACTCCATGTGGAAGCAAGCCACTTAATGAAGAGATGACTCTTAGTCACTCTTAATAGGTGGAAACATGAAGTGTTACCAAAACACTTAAATCCTAAAGATCTTTTAAGACAAAACCTTACTACAAACAAGGTAGGAAAAGAAAACGTAAAAGACATTCTTCAAAACCTTTCAGCAAATTTTTTTTCAAATGTTACAATCAGAATGAGACGCAACAATATTTTTCCCTACTCCAGGTCTGTTAAGGTTAAGCCCTTCTTTCATTTTGGCATGATCTCGTAATTACACGAGTTTGACAGCGAGACATAAAGAAAAATTTATATCCTGGAATTTACGTATATTTTACTAGCCTCGCAAGTTACGTATATTTTTCTAGTTTTGTAAGTTACGATGGTCAGCTTAGACCAAATAATGTGTAGGTCTGGGTCATATCCAAAATGAATTTTGCATTTAATTGGAAGCCGTTTCATGGTATGACCATGTAATAAGCCGGGGTTTTAAATTCAGAAGGAGATGTTACTTTCCAAAAGTAGAGACAAGAGACTCTGTAATGGGTAATGGAAGGTCTTGAATGACTCATTAAGTTAAACGACATTCTCATTTTTTGTTTTAATTCAATAGGTCTTTTAATATGGTCTCTTATACCTTCAATAGTTAAGTTCATTTTAATTGTTGTAGGATCATTCTCCTGTTTCTCATAGGATGAATATAACTCTTATTCAATCGAGTATTTCTTCTTCCAGTCAAGAGAGCAGAGAGTCTATATATATAGTATTATAATATTTTCATTACCATCGAGCTATAAACGATGGGCAGGCCCCTATTGGGGAACCTCTGATCAGATGGTAAGTTATACACCGAGCCTACTATGGTCGAGCGCCTATGAGCGAGCCCAGTTTGCCGAGATCGGAGCCTAGTACGGCCGAGAGCCTTTGAGTGAGCCTACTACGGCAGAGCAGTTATGAATATATATATATATATATATATATATATATATATATATATATATATATATATATATATATACCGAGCTTTATAAGGTCGGACAACTATTTTACTTATTATATTGAAAGAATAGAGTCAGTATCAGCAGGTGAGCATATCTTCAGATTATCCTTGACCCCCAGCTGTTTTCAGTCATTATATTATCAGTTCAGTTTCAGCTTTAGAATATTGCCTTACATACTCAGTACATTATTTCGTACTGACGTCCCTTTTTTTTGGGGCGCTGCATTTTATGCGTGCAGGTTCAGATAGACAGACGGGTAGACCTCCTCAGTAGGTGTTTGCCTGAGTTCAGCTTTATCGGTAAGCTCCTCGTCCTTCGGAGTTGCCAGGTCTAGAATTTTTGTGTACATCTTGTGTATATATGTAGATAAGTACATCTATCAGTAGAGGCTTGTAGACATATCCTGTCAGTTAGCGCAATATGTTGGGCTTGTAGGCCCTGTACATATATTTTGTTGGCTTGTCAGTTGTAGAAAGTATGTCGGCCCTACCGACCCACCTGTATACTAACATTCAGTCAGCGTTAGTCTCTATGCAGTTTTTATAATTTGCATCGCACATTATCTTGTAATATGGCCCACGGCCAAAGATGACATTATATGTCCAATTCCTAAGTCGCAAGTTGTTATGCAAGAATAGATGCGGCACCAAGTTCCGGTCTTTCCCTAGGCTAGGGGCGTGACAAAAGTGGTATCAGAGCAGCTCTGTCATAGGGAGTCTACAAATCGTATCTAGTAGGGTCTTGTTTATAGATGTGTGGTGCACCACATTATATAAGAAGGGGACTACAAGGCATTTAGGAGTTGGTTACCCTTATTTCAAATCTAAATCGTGCTGTCATTTGACATTTGCATGCACAGATGACGGTAACTAGGAAGACTACGGCTAGCCAGAGGAGAGAAACAACAGTAGGTGAGGGGACTAGCAGGGTGCCGCCAGCAGATGAGGCCCAATTGGAGTCACAGGGAGTGACCCCTACACAACGATTACTGGCTCCTCCACCACCTGAGGATATTCCTAGGTAGGCTGTACATCCAGTTCCCCCTCTGCTTCCATCAGACTAGGACTTGAGGAGTGCGGTGCATTTGTTGGCACAGTTGATAGCTACACAGCAACATGCTAGGGCATCCTCTAGTGCATGACTTGTTGAGGGATCTGGGAGTTCAAGGGTCCGTGAGTTTATTGCTTTGAGTCCCCCAGAGTTTACGGGGACAGATCAGAGAGAGGACCCACAGGATTTCATAGATCAGCTTCACAGGATTTTTCGGGTTATGCATGCCACGGAGAAGGAGGCAATTGAGTTGGCAGCTTTTCGACTCCGACATATAGCCATCCTTTTGTACGAGGGATGGGAAAGGTCCAGGGGACGTGATGCACCTCCTGCCATTTGGGATAATTTTTCATATGCCTTTCTTGACCAGTACTTACCACGATAGATTCGACAGGCCCGATTCGATCAGTTTCTAGCCCTCAAGCAGGGCAATATGAGTGTTCGAGAACATAGTCTCCGTTTTGACTCATTGGCCAGATTTGCACCATTCATAGTTGCTACTATGCGGGAAAGAATCCACAGGTTTATAGAAGGGTTGGCCCCAGAGTTTACTGAGGCGTGTGCCACTGCTGTATTGCAGGATAGTATGGATATCTCCTGAATTCAGGCATTTGCCCAGAATATAGAAAGCGGTAGGCGTCGGCAGCAGGGTGCGGAGAGGACTGAGTGAGGGCAGCGTAAGAGGATGAGATTTTCCAGGTCTCAGGAGCAGTCTCAGGGTAGTTACAGGCCCAAATACTTTGAACGCCCACCTAGACTTCCACCACCTCAGCTACAAGGTTACATATATGACCACTATACTCATTCAGGACCAGGTGAGAGCTCCCAGGCGTCAAGTTTGTGGCGACAACAAGGTTCGGAGGCAGACATGGCCACTCCCGCTGCGGTGTACCATGTGCGGTAGAGGAAACTCGTTCCAATGCCGAGCCGGTTCCGATGTTTGTTATACATGTGGACTTCCCGGGCATATGATGTGAGATTGCGCAAATAGAGATTCTAGGGGTATGGCGCAACCAGCGAATTCAGCAACAGGATCAGCTATGTCTGTGCATCCTTCAGGGTGCGAGTTTCAGTCTTCGGCTGGTAGAGGTCGAGGCAGAGGTAGAGGGTCCAGTTCATGTGGTAACCAGAATCGTATCTATGCACTAATAGGTCGGTAGGACCAAGAGTCCTCACCAGACGTTGTGACATCTATGTTGACCATTTATTCTCACGATGTTTATGCCTTGATAGACCCGGGATCTACTTTATCATGTATTACCCCATTTGTCGCGAGGAAATTTGGTATAGTGCCTGAAATACTAAGTGATCCTTTTGCGGTATCTACACCGGTCGGAGAATTGATTATTGCTACACGGGTTTACCGAGGTTGGACGGTGTCAGTTTGTGGTCATCATACCTCAGCCGACCTAGTTGAGCTGGAGATGTTGGATTTTGATGCTATCATGGGCATGGACTAGTTGGCAGCTTGTTATGCCACAGTCAATTGTCGAGCAAAGATAGCTAGATTTCATTTTCCGGGTGAGCCAGTCCTTGAATGGGTAGGTAATACAGCGATACCAAGAGGTAGGTTTATTTCCTATCTGAAGGCGAGGAAGATGATAGCCAAAGGGTGCATTTATCATATTGTGCGAGTTAGGGATGCAGATGCGGAAATACCTACACTTCAGTCTATTACAATAGTAAAGGAGTACGCGGATGTATTTCCAGATGAACTTCCAGGTATTCCCCCAGAGCGAGAGATTGATTTTCACATCGATTTGCTTCCGGGAACTCAACCAATATCAATCCCTCAGTATAGAATGGCACATGCCGAATTGAAGGAGTTGAAGGAGAAGTTAAAAGATTTACTGGAGAAAGGTTTCATCAGACCTAGTACCTCACCTTGGGGTGCACCGGTACTATTTGTACGGAAAAAAGACGGCTCGCTGAGGATGTGTATCGATTATAGGCAACTGAACAAGGTAACTATTAAGAATAAGTATCCACTTCCAAGGATAGACGACTTATTTGATCAGTTGCAGGGAGCAATATGCTTTTGAAAGATAGATTTGAGGTCGGGGTACCACCAGGTCAGAGTTCGGGGAAAGATATTACCAAGACAGCCTTCAGGACCCGATATGGCCACTTCGAGTTCCTTGTCATGTCCTTCGGGTTGACGAACGCACCTGCCATATTTATGGATTTGATGAATAGCCTATTTCGGCCATATTTGGATCTGTTCGTGATAGTCTTTATTGACGATATTCTGGCTTATTCACGTTCAGAGGATGAGCATGTGGATCACCTACGAGCGGTACTCCAAACCCTCCGTGATATTAAATTGTATGCTAAGTTTTCTAAATGTGAGTTCTGGTTAAAGTCGGTAGTATTCTTGGGGCACATTGTATCCGGCACAGGTATAAAGGTAGACACTCAGAAGATTGAGGCTGTGAAATCCTAGCCTAGACCTACCACTCCGACAGATATTCGTAGCTTTCTAGGCTTAGAAGCGTACTACCGGAGGTTCATAGAGGGTTTTTCTTCTCTTTCAACACCATTAACAAAGTTGATGCAGAAAGATACTAAGTTTCAGTGGACAGAGGCCTGTGAGCAGAGTTTCCAAGAGCTTAAGAACAGGTTGACCTCAGCGCCAGTTCTAGCACTTCCAGAGGGTCCAGATGGTTATGCCATGTATTGTGATGCCTCAGGTGTCGGGTTAGGATGTGTCATGATGCAACATGGGGAGGTAATTGCATATGCTTCAAGGCAGTTAAGGAAGCACAAATGGAATTATCCAACCCACGACCTTGAACTAGTTGCGGTTCTCCATGCACTTAAGATATGGCGGCATTATTTATATGGTGTTCATGTTGATATATTCACAGATCATAAAAGCCTGCATATATCTTCAAGCAAAAATATTTGAACTTGCGACAGAGGCGATGGCTGGAGTTATTAAAAGATTACGATGTTAGCATTCTCTACCATCCAGGGAAAGCTAATGTTGTAGCACATGCGTTAAGTCGCCGATCTATGGGTAGCTTAGCACATGTAGAGGACGAAAAAAGACAATTAACTAGAGAGATTCATCAATTAGCTTGTTTGAGGATTCAGTTAGTAGACTCTGGCAATGGAGGAGTTGTACTCCAAAATACTGCAAAATCATCTCTCATAGCTGAAGTAAAGGAGATGCAGTATGAGGACCCAGAGTTAGTCGAATTGAGAGAGCGGGTTCCACAACAGAAGGAACCATTGTTAGAACTCACAGGAGATGGGGTTCTTAGATACATGGGTTGTTTGGGTGTTAAAGATGTAGCAGGTCTACCAGACAGGATTATGTCAGAGGCACATTATTCGTGGTACTCCATTCACCCTGGGTCGACGAAGATGTATCATGACATTAAGGATGTGTATTGGTGGAACGATATGAAGAAGAACATTGTTGAGTATGTCTGACAGTGGGGCCCAGTTTACAGCGCATTTTTGGAGGTCATTTCAGAAAGGTCTAGGGACTCAGGTAAATCTAGCACACCTTTTCATCCACAAACTGAAGGACAAGCCGAGCACACGATTCAAACGCTCGAGGATATTATGGGAGCATGTGTGCTAGATTTTAAACGAAGTTGGGATGAACATCTACCTCTTATCGAGTTTGCATATAATAACAGTTACCACTCTAATATCCAAATGGATCCATACGATGCTTTGTATGGACGCAAGTACAGATCTCCTATAGGGTGGTTTGATGTTGGAGAACTTTGGTTACATGGGCCAGACCTGGTTCAGCAGACCATAGAAAAAGTAAAGCTTATCCGGGAGCGACTGTTGACAGCTCAGAGTCGTCAGAAGTCATATTCTGCCATGCGGCGATGAGATTTAGAGTTCAGGGTTGATGACTGGGTATTCTTAAAGGTTTCACCTATGAAGGGGGTGAGCCGAGTAGCTTATGAGTTAGAATTGCCCTCAAAATTGGAGTCTGTCCATCCGGTATTTCATGTATCTATGTTACGAAAGTGCATTGACGATCCTACCTGGGTGGTGCCCACGGATGATGTACAAATTACAGAGGACTTGTCATACGAGGAAATTCTGGTTGCCATCCTAGACCGACAAGTCCGCAAGCTACGAAATAAGGAGATAGCATCCGTGAAAGGTTTTATGGAGAAGTAAGAAGGTGGAAGAAATGACGTGGGAATCAAAGGAAGAAATGAAGTCTAAATACCCCCACCTATTTCAAACTGAAGATATGGCTCGAGGTGTGATACCTCAGCACAACTCTATTTAGGTCAGTAGATCATCAGTTAAGCTCTCATTTTTAACTCTCAGAATTTATAATGGACATTTGTATGGAACCAAGTGTTGCTATTTATAGACAGTGGCCATGTGTGGCATGTATAGTAAGCTTTATGGCTGCTTACAGATTGGTTTTAGTCTAATTTACTAAAGAGACTATGGCACAAATTTTCCCAAAGTATTTGAGAATAGACATTCGAGGACGAATGTTTCTTAGGGGGGAAGGATGTTACATCTCGCGTTTTTCGTACGTTAAAGTTTCGTCTTCATTTAATTGACGTAGACTCGGGGATGAGATTATCTGGAGGTTAGCATATTTATGCTACTTATAACAAGTAATAAGTAGGTTCCATGAAGGAAAGGGTACACGAATTAAAGAAAATGAGTTTCATTGAAGGTTGTCGATTTGGGATAAACTACGGGCCGAGCGTTAATACCCGATATTTATGGACTAGTATCATACAAGGTACCATATGACTGTGATAGTAAGATATATAAAGAATATTTAGGATAAGTAAAATTTTAAGTAATCTGAGACAATACTTAATTATGCGGCTAAGTGGTTAATTACCGGGTAACGGGGCATTACCTATCTACCTAATAAGTGATAAAGATTAAAGAAAACCCCACCCCGCTCCATGTGGCAGCAAGCCACTTACTGAAGAGATGACTCTTAGTCACTCTTAATAGGTGGAAACATCAAGTGTTACCAAAACACTTAAATCCTAAAGATCTTTTAAGACAAAACCTTACTACAAACAAGGTAGGAAAAGAAAACGTAAAAGACATTCTTCAAAACCTTTCAGCAAATTTGTTTTCAAATGTTACAATCAGAATGAGACGCAATAATAATTTTCTTGCAAGAAATTCTTACAAAAGAAAATCCAACCAGGGTTTTTAGAGTTATAGCAACGTAAAAAAATTCTACGGTTCTAAAGGAGTACTGTAACCTTTTCCAAAAATATCATACGGATTTTTCCTACTCCAGGTATATTAAGGTTAAACCCTTCTTTCATTTTGGCATGATCTCGTAATTACACGAGTTTGACAGCGAGACATTAAGAAAAATTAATATCCTGGAATTTACGTATATTTTACTTGTCTCGCCAGTTATGTATATTTTTCTAATTTTGTAAGTTACAATGGTCAGCTTAGACCAAATAATGTGTAGGTATGGGTCATATCCAAAACGAATTTTGCATTTAGTTGGAATCCGTTTCATGGTATCACCATGTAATAAGCCGGGGTTTTAAAATCAAAAGGAGATGTTACTTTCCAAAATGGGTAATGGAAGGTCTTGAATGACTCATTAAGTTAAACGAAATTCTCATTTTCTGGTTTAATTCAATAAGTCTTTTAATATGGTCTCTTATACCTTCAATAGTTGAGTTCATTTTAATTGATGTAGGATCATTCTCCTGTTTCTCATAGGATGAATATAAATCTTATTCAATTGAGTATTTCTTCTTCCAGTCAAGAGAGCAGAGAGTCTATATATACAATATTACAGTATTTTCATTACCATCGAGCTATAACCGATGGGCAGTCCCCTATTGGGCAACCTCTGATCAGATGGTAAGTTCTACACCGAGCCAACTGTGGTCGAGCGCCTATGAGCGAGCCCAGTTGGTCGAGATACATAGCCTAGTATGGTCGAGCGCCTATGAGCGAGCCTACTACGGCAGAGCAGTTATATATATATATATATATATATATATATATATATATATATATATATATATATATATATATATATATATATATCGAGCTTTATAAGTCCGGACAACTATTTTACTTATTATATTGAAAGAATAGAGTCAGTATCAACAGGTGAGCATATCTTCAGATTATCCTTGACCCCCAGCTGTTTTCAGTCATTATACTATCAGTTCAGTTCCAGCTTTCAGTATGTTGCCTTACATACTTAGTACATTATTTCGTACTGACGTCCCTTTTTTCTTTGGGGCGTCGCATTTCATGCGTGCAGGTTCAGACAGACAGACGGGTAGACCTCCTCAGTAGGTATTTGCCCGAGTTCAACTTTATCGGTAAGATCCTCGTCCTTCGGAGTTGCCAGGTCTAGAAGTTTTGTATACATCTTGTGTATATATGTAGATAGGTTAGGAGTAGGTCGGGGCCCTGTTACGATCATAGTACATGTATCAGTGAGGCTTGTAGACATATCCTGTCAGTTAGTGTAGTATGTTGGGCTTGTAGGCCCTGTACGTTTGTTGGCTTGTCAGTTGTAGAAATTATGCGAGCCCTACCGACTCAGCTTGTATAATGATATTCAGTCAACGTTAGTCTCTATGCAGTTTTTATAATTTGCATCGCACCTTATCTGTCCAGAATTCCTGAGTCGCAAGTTGGTATACAAGAATAGATGCGGCACCAAGTGCCGGTCTCGCCCCAGGCTAGGGGCGTGACAAGAACGATGCATTTGGAGATTGTTTTGCCGATGTTGAAGAGGAGCTCGACCTCGACGCCCCAATTATTCTTGAGGAGGCTACGAAACTCCAAAAACGGGTATTTTCTTGACATAATGCTTACGCTTTGAACTTTGCTTTTTGTTTTTCTAACTTCTTCCCTTTGTTTTGTAGGTCATGATGCTGTACGACCGAGCTTTCTCCAAGCTACGAAACAAACTGACTCATCATGAGGAGGAGTCGGAGAAACTCGCATCGGAGTCGTATGAGCTAAAGACTATATTCTCCCTAAAGGAAAAGGAGTTGAGTGGCCTCCAAGCGGGGTTGGACAAAGCCCTCCACGAACGGGCCAACTTCGCCGAACAGGTAGTTTAGTATTCATGACCTTTGCCCTTAGCTATTATAACTTGGTGCTAATTTCCTGATTTGGCTTCTGCAGATTGAGCGAAAGGATGCCTTAGCGAGGCAACTTCGGGAAGAGATCATGGCCAAAGATGCCGAGATCCTCGAGCTGAAGTGGTAGGATAGCATGGCCTCGGAGAGGGGTACTCTTTGGGAGGAGCTGTCCTCGACTAAGTGTCTTCTTCAAGTTGCAAGAGAGAAGGTTGATAAGTATAAGGCGCTTCATGCTGAATCGGCTGCCGCGCTGTCCATGGCCAAGTCTGAAGCCGACGCACTTTTGATCTCATATTAGGAAGATGCGGTCACAGCGAATGCTCGAGCCAGAGAGATCTTTGAAGAAGCTGAGCTCAGGTTGACCATTTCCCTTGGTCGTGCTCGATTAGAGGCTCGGAGGCCTTCGAGGAAGTGCACGCCAATGGTTTTGACCTCTCTGCCGAGATCAAAGAAGCGAAGGCCTTAGAAGAGGAGTCGACAGCTCCGACCACTTCGGAAGAGGGCTCGTCGAGTGGCTCGGGGAGCAGCGACGACGAAGACTAGGCCACTTTCGTTCTTTTTACTTCTTCTTCTTTTGTATGTGGCCTCCGCGTGGGAGTTTTGTAAATGCACCTTTGTAAATATATTTTTGAAATGCAAAGGGTTTTCTCGTTTAATTTATTCAAAGTTTTGCCTTTTAGTGTTTACGCAAAATTTGAGTCGAACTTTAATTTAACTCCTTCGAGGTCAATCTTGGAGTAACAGGGAACCTTAAGATCGGGCTGCTCTGATTTCGAACACATGCTTTCCCTAGGTCGGGTTGGTAAGGTATCGATTTGACTTCTCGATCCGCGAACACTGTGTGGTGACATCGTTCTTATGATATGACCGTGGAGTGACCAAAGTGGCCCCATTGGTACATTTCCCCAAAAGTCATAGGTGCCTCGTCAGAGCTGATTGGCTATCAAAGTTAATGAATAGTCGTCGCTCTTCTTATATATACTTACTTTCTCTTGCATTTGGAGCTTTACTGCTTTGCGCAATTATCTTTCTCTATATAACTCTTTCTTGCACCAGTTCTTCTGTTATCTCCATTTGAAGCTTTCGCTGGAACTTTCACCTCCCTTCCTTGCTTTGAAGGAGTTATGGATACTATGTCTACATCCGCTTATCAGAAAGAAGGAAGTCCCTCCTCTACCTCCTGCCCGGCTGGTGGTACACCGCTGGCGTTTGGCGAGGTAACCTCGAATTGCTTTGTCTCGACGAAAAACTTTACGATTGTAGAAATGTAAATTTTGACCCTCCCCGTGAGTTTGCACATTTTATTGTTTTAATATTTAGTTTAGGTCCAATATCGCTATTTTAACTAGTTTTTACTTTTTTGCTTTATTTTATCACAAAAAAAATAAAAATTACAAAAAAATATATTTTTCTTTATTTTAGCTAATAGGTATTTAATCTAGTTACTTTTAATTTACCTTAGTTTTCATGAAATTGAAAAATATTATATAGTCTTAGTTTTAGCTAATAGCTTTTGTTTTAGTAAATATTAAGTATTAAATATATTTCTTTAATATCGTTACCTTATTTCTCCTTTAATATTTTTATTAATTTGGATAACTAGTATCTTTGTCATGTTATTTATAAGTTTTCCTTAAGAAAAAAGAAAAAGAAAAAAAAAGAAGAATAGGGAAATAACGAAAAAAACAAAAGCAAACTTTTGTATTTTTTATTAAACATTTACGTTGCTTAGTTTAGTTAGCTAATAAGAAGAAATTTTAGTTTGATCTTAATTTGAATTAAAAAAAAACAAAAAAGATAAGAACCAATCATTAATTGCCACATGACAACAAGATTCATTTTTATCTTTTGCCGTAACAAGTTATACATAGGGGCCCACATGATTATTCCTCTCTTTGACTTTTTGTGCAAAACATATAAACACACGTAACAGATATACACACAGACAAGAGAAAGGGGACGCTGAAGAACTCCTCGGAATTCCGAGACACAAAAAACGGAAAGGAGGAAAAATATAAAACATTTCATTCTTCTTCTTCAAGCAAATCACAGTAGCCATACATCATTAAAATACCATTTTTCTTAGTAACTTCTCCATGAAAAGCACATAGAAACTCATCTCTTGTTCCCTTACATCTTTTCCATAAAATCAGTCCCCAAAACTTTGAAGCTCCCAAAAATGTTGCCATGAAAGCCGGCCACCCGAACACCTTTAAGTCCGCCAGAAACCAACCGCCGGAATAACACTCTGCAGCTGCCGCCTCTCTTCACCACCACAACACAGCAGTCGCACCTCTAGGCAAAACAAAGACAGCTGCGGCGGATCTTCTTCTGGCCGGCAAAAGTAGCCACTCACCTCCGTTGAAGAGTCCTAGCAACAGCAGCGTTCATCGTCTCTCCGAACTCAGCCACACATCCTTCAGAAAATCGGACCAACCACTTTATCTTCCAAAACTCCTAACAGCCACATCTCTCGTCTTTTAGCCAAACGCCGGAATCCGGCGAGTTAGCAGCCATCGGCAACGTTGTTCTCTCACCCTCATTCCCATCTCTCTTTAAAAAAACCCAGCAGCCGTCACCCAACTCCACCTCCCTGGACGTCGACGACCACCAACAGGCGTCCTTCCCTACTCCCAACTTCAACACCAACGAAAACAAGCTCCAAGAATTCCCTGAAACCAGCATAAAACACTTCAAAAAGCCCCCAAACACCGGCATTTTTGCTCGAGGTCACTGAGTAGAGGTTTCCGGTCGTGGGTCTGTCATGGTTTGTAGCTGTTGTTCAAATTTCTATGGAGCTCCTCTATTATGCTAAAGAGGATTTTAAATAAATGAAGGTCCAGTTTCTCCTTCTTCACTGTTTTAATCTTCATATACTTTTATATATATATATATATATATATATATATATATATATATATATATATATATATATATATATATATATATATATATATATATATATATATATGTTGTATTTGTTTTGCTTTACTAATTGAAAGTGTGTTAGTTACACTAGTTTTCTTCTCATTCACTGTTTCCTCTATCCCATATGTTTCAATGTGTTTAAATTCAGTTTTAATTCATAAAAAGTGAGCCACATTTAGCATTTGAGTGTTGGTAAAACGATTAATTTTGTGCCTAACTTTATCAAGAGAATCACTGATACTTTGGGCTTCTTGTTAGATTAGGTTAAAGCAATTTGGGTTGTGAGAATAAAGTGGCATGTGGGGCTGGACTATATATGTTTCTTTACGTGGTAGGCTAAATGATATTTTTTACGCCTGCTTTTTATTTCCCCCTTAAATCAAGATAGGTCCAATAACCTTAGAGTTTACCTAATAAAACTAGTCCACCTTCCCATAATTAATTTACACCATTTTCCGCAATAATATTCCATGACCTATGGCCTTCACAAAATTCTCAAAGTAGTTTAGAAAAATAACTTATGAACATCATCATGCATATAATAACCCATTTTTGATAATCTAATCACTATCAGTAGATTGCATATAGAGAAATAGTATAGAAAAGCGTTGTCCCAGTAATTTCATGAAATTAGGCCAGATTTAATGATGACCGAAATTCTCATCTTTAGACTAGCAAACTTAGTCTTAGAAGATCTTAAACAAACACATACCTTGTAGTCCAAAAAATATCTCTTTCACTCTTAGACTAGTATTACAAATAACTTAGGAAAAATAAAGACTTATGGAAAATAATAGTTTGCTTCATATATTCAATTAAATCATCGTGACCACAGTCATGATTACGTAATCTACACTCGGATTTGCAAATCATGATACCCGGCCACAACTCCAAACTATAATAAAAATAACACGTTGTAAATTGTGGGTGCATTTCATGTGGCGCGTTTACAATGTGTCCATAAACGGCAAGTCCACGCTAGCGTGACTTGTTTCAGAATAATCCATAAATATCAAAAGCGGCTAAAAGTAAAAAGGCTAAAATGCACAATAGGTTTAAAATATGTAAACAATCAGATAACTTAGGCCAAATACTAATAGTTAAGCGGCTGTGCTAGAACTACGAAACTCGGGAATGCCTAACACCTTCTTCCGGGTTAATAGAATTCCTTATTCAGATCTCTGGTTCGCAGACAACTTAAAAAAAAGTCAAAATTCCTCGGTTTAGGATTTTTAATAAATAAACGGTGAAACATCGTAAAAAATCCGGGTGGCGACTCTGAAAACTAAATAAATTCCAAATCCGAATAATGTCACTTAAAGTGAAAAAACTCCCTTATTACCCTTTCTTACACAGGGGTAAAAAAAGGAGGTGTGACAACGATAGAGAAACCTCTCAACATTCCGGGCCATCGATAACATGCATCGAGGTTCATTCGATCAATAGAAGAAAGACACCTTGAAGTTGTAAGGAAAGAATGCGGATGGGGAGAAAAGGTGATGCTGCACGTACCCTCCTGGGAGGAAGATATTATGGCCCATATAGAGGGGTTTTTGAGCGTGTATACGTACCCTTTTACGTTGCGTCCTCTCTACGTGCTCGAGCCCTATCAAAGATATCGAGTTACTTTGGCCCAGATCCATCCGTCTTTCTGGCGGTTCGTGCAACCGCCAGATGATGAGGATTTTCGCCGAAGAGGCTGAGCTAGAGTTCACTCTTATTCACTTCATTAGATTGTATCGTCCTTTGAATTATCGAGATCTAATTACACTCGGACGCCGATCCAACAAGCCCTTTATTTCCAGTGATAATGAGGACAGGGATCAAGGGTGGATGAGTCAATTTTTTCGAGTAAGGACTGTTGATATCATTCCTGCGGAGTTCATACCCTTTCCTAAGAAATGGAATTTCAAACGTAAGTGACATGCGTACTTTATTATTTTTTTTCTCAGTGGAGGTAGAATCCGTAAGAATGTTTTCTTTCTTTCTATGCAGCGATCTCGTGGATGCCAAATGAGGTCCCTGATCTTGTGGGCTAGGCCCGCAAACTGGCGAACTCTTCGACTTATGATGAAAGCAAGTGGCGAGACTTGTCGAAAGGCAAATGGGAGGCTAAGAACCATGGTATGTGCTATGTAGTCCTTCTCTTGAGGATTGTTGTCCTTTACGTACACTAATTTCTTGGTTGCAGGCATCAGTGAGTTTTCTGAGGCAAGACTATCCCTTTTCGAGGAGGAGGAAAGGCCTTCGACTTCTAAGCCAGGAAAAGCTAATAAGAGGAAAAGATCCTCAGAGGACGAGGATACTTATGGCAAAGCAGGACCTGCCCGGGGGCGTGGGGAGGATGCAGCCAGTGACGAAGACCTTATATTCATTGGTCGACCTGTGGATAGCAACGTGTGTGAAAAGGATAGATCTACGTCGATGGCTCGAACCAGGAGGCCTCCTGAGGTTGTTGAGTCTGCTGGGCTCGAGGCCTCAACCTTGAGGGAGAGATTTCACAAGAAATAAGGGGGGAAGGTCCTTCATTACCTGATCTAGCAGCTGGTCCTCAGAAGTCGGGGATGACTCCGAATGAAATGGGCGCCGACGTGCCTTCGCCTAATCAGAGCACCTCGGGTTGCTCTACCGGGGCCGATGAGACCGAAACAGTAGATGCAAAATCGGCCGATGAGACTGAACCGTAGATGCAAAATTGACCTTCGAGGAAGCTCAACGACTTTTCACTATGGTGAGTTTTGAAGTCATTATAAATTTTCTAACTTCGTACTTCCTTCTTTTAAACTGAATTTTATTTCTCACAGGCCTTCGATAAACTCAAGTCTGGGTTTGCTTCGCTGTGAGGCCAAGTTGCATAAGCCTTAAATGGGGAGAAATCTCTCAGGCTCCTTTGTGACAAGAAGGCAAGAGACCTGATACACATTCAATCGGAGTTGAACCGGAGTCATGATTATGAAGGCAACCTCGAGAAACAAGTAACCTCTGTTTTGAGAGAATACAGGTTTCTTCTCCCATCTTTGGAGACTAACGTTTTAGTATCTCAGTTGCAGAGAAAGACACACACGCTGGAACGCCTTCGGGGCAAAGTCAACCAGGTTAATTCTGAATGCAATGAGTCAAAGTCACAAATAGATTTTCATGTTTCGGCCAAAAGGAACGCTTTGTGTAAGGTCTCCTCCCTCGAGATACGACTTCGTGCATCTCGAGAAAGCAATTCGGTCCAGACTATCATGATTGCTAAGCTTGAAACAGATCTTTTGAAGATGAAGGCCGAAGTCGTAGAGGCTCGAGCCGAAGCTGAAGAGGCCCGAGTAAAGGCATCATAGTTGTGTACTTAAAAGATGCTACTGACGCTCGGATGATGTTGTGGGGGGCTTCCGATCGAGAGAGAAGAAGCAATGAGTATGCCCGATGTCGATCCCGGAGGGAGACACTCGAGGAGATTCATGATACGGGTTTTGATCTCTCGGAAGAGATAGAGCAGGCTAAGGAAGACGAGATTAATGCCAAATTCCTCCTCTCTACCGATGATGAAGCCGATGTTGAAGACGAAGAGGAAAGAGCTAGCGAGGATGCTAGTCCCGAGGGGGTTGATGAAGGCAGAGTCCCCGAGGGGAAGAACACAAAGTCCCTGATAATAACGGTAGACTAGGTCTTAAAAAGGCTCCCTGTGGGAGTGTTGTAAATGTACCTTAGTACCATCATTTATATAAAGAGATCTTTCATTTTGTCTTCGTCTCTGCTTTTGTGGTTTGAATTTTGATGCTTGCCATTGAGGTTTTAGAAGCTTGATTTTTCCTCATTGAGGTCTTTCGATTAGTCTCTGAGTGAGATGACCTCGGCCTTCATATCGAGGGTATGCCCCTATTAGGGGTCTTATAAGTTCGATATCATGGCCTTGTAGTAATGTCGGGTTTGTGCCCTTTTAAGTTTTTACAAGTGCGGTGTTGCTTAATTGAGGCCTTACAAATTGGCCCTTAGGCTCTTTAGCTCGGCCCTGAGGCTCCGTGGATCGGCCCTGAGGCTCTTTAGGTTGGCCCTGAGGCTCTTTAGGATGGCCCTTAGGCTATTACGCGTTGCCCCTTAGGCTCTTTATATTAGGTCGATGCGACCTCTAGTACGACTATAGTTTTCCCTCATTTTGGCTAAAGACTTTTGAAGTTTTGATTATGCCTTGGCATGTTTTGTGTTCGTCTGGCTCTTCGACGGCTCAAACGAAAACCCAGATTATGAGTCGATATGTGAGGATGGTTGAGTACCTCGGGAGGTTCTCTTGAAAGCCGATTTTCGAAGCCTCTTTACCGAAGGCTGATTGTTACGAAGCCTTTTTATTGTTTCGAGCTGATGTTATCAAAGCTCTTTTGCTTATTCCAAGGGTAGCCTGATTAACCGGTTCTTTTCGAAGTATTTTCGAAGTATTTGAAGACCTTTAGTTTTATGACAGCAGTCGGACGTCTCCGAGCCGCGTTAATTTGGCCGGAGCCTTTTCGCTATGATCGTAGTCTTTAGTCCCTGCGTGAGATGACCTCGACATCTATATCGAGGGTATGCCTTTTAGGGGTCTTACAAGTTCGGATATATAGCCTTGGCCTTAATATCGGGGTTATGCCTTTCTCAGGTCTTATAAATTTGATGTCACCTCATGGAAGGCTTACTAGATCAAAGTTGCCTCGTTGAGGTCTTATAAATTTGAGTCTTTGATGACTCGATGAGCTGGATGTTGATGACAGTCCTCGAGTGTTCGAGAGTATTTGTCTCTTGAGCAGTTTCATGAGAATAGTAAAATTCTTTTGAGGCACAAAGTATTTTGATGACAAAAACTGCTTCTTTGAATACTTGATACATGCGTACATGTTTTTTTTCCTTCGGGGGCTCGACTATTCTACATGGACACGGTTCATTTGACCGTTTGGTCCATTACAAATTCGTCTGTCGAGGCCTTCTTTGGAATAACTTGCTTTCTTTGAAAAGGGTAGCCTCCAAAGGTGCTGCCCCCCAGTGTTCGAGGTTGATTGAAAAGAAGCCTTGAATATTTATTGAGTTTTCCTTAGGTAGCATATAGGTCGTGCCTTGTTAAAAACATTAGTAAAACCCATTTGGGATAAAAGCATATCATAGGGGAAAAGAGCGCAAGACATGCTTTAAAACCCAAGGTCTTCGAGCTGGAGGGTGATCCGACTCCACTCAATCGAACACCTACAATAAGTTAGTATAAAACATAAATGAAGGGGACAGGGTTGTACCTTTGAAATGATAGGGTTCGAGCCTCGATACGATCCAATTGCTTGCTTCGAGGATGTAGCTCTATCCTTTATTCACTCATCCGGGTTCATCCGAGAATGTAGGTTATGGTTGCTACTTGGTTGTTTGCCTGTCTTTTGGCTCCTTCGAGGTAGATGGTGTCGATGCTGGTGCCACATCATGCACCGCGAACATCTCTCTTGCTGCATGCTTCTCCCCGTGCATTGTTTTCACTCCGTCCTTCGTTGGAAAATTTATCATATGATGATGGGTTGACGACACCGCTCTCATACTGTGTATCCATGGCTTTCCGTGTAAGGCATTGTATCTCATGTAACCTCCGATGACATGACACTTGGTGTTTTGGATTTTACCGGCCACGCTGAATGGGAGGATGATTTCCCCTTTGGTTGTCTCGCTCGCCATATTGAATCCATTGAGGACTCAAGAGGCGGGCATGATCTGATCGAGCAGTCCGAGCTGCTCCACCACCCTCGACCTGATTATTTTGGCCGAGCTACCTGGGTCTACGAGCACACGTTTAATTTGAAATTTTTTCAAAAGGAAATAAATTACCAGTGCGTCATTATGAGGCTGAGACAAGGTCTCGATGTCCTATTCGCTGAATGAAAGAGCATTTTCTAGTATGCATCTTTCAGTTTTCTTTTACTTGGTGATGGATACTTTTGTTCTCTTGAAAACGGGTCCCTGTGGGACGTCGACTCCTCCGATGATCATATGGATGATGTGATGAGGTTCTTCCGGTTCGTTTTTCTATTTGTCCCGAAACTAGTTCTTAGCTCGATCGCTGAGGAACTCTCGAAGGTGCCCTTCACTGATTAGTCGGGCTACCTCTTCTCGAAGTTGTCTGCATTCCTCGGTCGTATGACCTTGAGTGCCATGATTTTGCATACTAAGTTGGGGTTTCTTTGTGAAGGATCTGACAGTATGGGTTTTGGCCACGTGGTATCTTTGATCTTACCTATGTCTGATACGATGTTCGAGACATCGATGTTAAAGTTGTACTCAGATAACCGAGGTGCTTCTACCAGCCTAGTGTGCCTATCGAACCCGGTTTTTCCCATGAATCCCCGGGAACCTTGGCCTCGATCTCTCCGGGGTATGTTGTGCCTCAAGGCATTTCTTCGATCTTCTACATGAATCTTTCTTTGTTTGGTCTCGATTCCCTTTCTGTAATCCTAGACTCCTTTTCCAAGAGCCTGTTTGGGTATACCGATCCCGAGGGGCTCCTAATTGGTCATCCTCGACCTTGATATTCGATTGATACTTGTTGTGTACATCCGCCCAAGTTACGGGGGGGGGGGGGGGGTTACTCGATCAAATTTTTCTTTAGCTGCTTCGAAGATATCGAGCTTCGTTCATTCAAGCCTTGAGTGAAGGCTTGCACCGCCCAGTCATCAGAGACTTGCGAAAATTCCATTTGTTCCATCTGAAAGCGGGATATGAACTCCCTTAACATCTTGTTCTCCCTCTGTTTAATTTTGAAGACATCGGAATTCCCTGTAGCGACCTTAATGGCATCAGCGTGCGCTCTCACAAAGGAGTCTGCCAACATGGCAAACGAATCTATTGAGTTGGGGGGGAGGTTGTGATACCACATCATGGCCCCTTGGACAGTGTTTCTCCAAACTTATTCAACAAGACGGACTCGATCTCTTCGTCCTTTAAGTCATTCCATTTTATACCACAAGTGTAGCTGGTAATATGCTCATTCATTAGGATCTGTGGTCCCGTTGTACTTTGGGATATTGGGCATCCTGAACTTTTTCAGAATGGGCTTTGGATCCGCGCTCGACGGAAATGGTTTTTGCACAAACTTCTTCGAGTCTATCCCTTTCAGAACCGGAGGTGCGCCCGGGATCTGGTCGACCCTCGAGTTATAGCTTTCTATTTCTTTGTCGTTGGCCTCTATCTTCTTTTCTCCTAATTCAATTCTTTTTGTGAGATTCTCGAGCATTTTCACAATAGTGGGTTATGTTCCTGACCCGTTATTACTCGACCTTTCTGGTGCTTGCTCGACTCGAGGAGCTGTTTCCGTCCCTGACGTGCTCGGAATTTTTTGTTGACTCTGTAGCTGAGCAACGACAACGGTGCTTGCAACATCTCGAAAATGATTTGTAGGCTGACTTCATTTCGAGCATGTGTTATTTGTGCGTCAGGTTGGACTTCTCCTTGCATGCTTCCCCTCAACATCCGTAGCCAAATCTATGCTTATAGCAATATGCGAGCCAACAACAACTGGGTTGGGAATAGGTGTTACTTCGGGGTAGAGCGGTGGCACACCAGCTGCTGAAGCTGCTACATTATTTTCCCCGTGAAAAATTGAGGCCGTTGTTGCCATGCACTGGTGCGTTAGCTGAGTTTGACATGTTTTAGCTTGAAATAAAAAAATCTTGGACAAGAAAAAGTATGAAGAATAACGTGTGTTATCAGAAAACTAGCACTAAAATAATCACTATTATCTTTAGCCCCACGGTGGGCGCCAAATTGTTTACCTTGAAAATGGTTTTAAAAATTATATTTGATTTGTGGTTCTAAAAATATGTGATCTATTTTAACACTAGTTGATTATTGGGAAGTGAAAAGCACATGTAATGAAAATGAGATAAGAAAATCGAAGTTATCACAAGGCTGGGCCTCGAGATGGCTGGAACAAGGGGCCTCGAGGTCTAGCTAGAGTGGTAAGTAATGAGCAATCGACGGATATATAACGATATTGGGGGCCTCAGGGATAGCCTTTAGCGGCTAATGATGAAAAATAATGAAAAACAATAAATGAAGATAACAAACGAAGAACACTCACTAAGGAGCAATAAATCTGAGAGATAATGTTGAACAAAGAGAGAAGAGAATGTTCTATTGTATTGAATACATGTGTTCAATATTCGTATGTTAAAAAATTACAGGGGTCCCCTTTATGTAGGAGGGGAAATCCCAACATAGTACATGTCTAATTAATGCAGAGAAATACTATTGGTACATCTATATAACAGCTCAGTACGGACTTGTACTATTCTTGCAGACCTGGTCAGCTCTAGCAACGTGTCCTTGGGAATTTTCAGCCTTTCCATGATGATCATCGATTCATAATGCTTCGAGGTGGACCACATTGAACCTCCGATATGCTCTCTCGAGGGGTGTACCTCAGGATCAAACTTCAAATTCCGCAACGGGCTTCTCGAGGCCGGTCATGGAGTGCCACAGTGTTCTCAGAATCAGACTACCCGATTTTAGCTGTATACACTTGATATGACTGGCTTTAAGGTCATCTTGGGCATAGACTGGCTATCTCCATATCACACCATCCTTGATTTCCATGCCAAGACCGTTACTTAGAAATGCTAGAGTTACCTAGATTGGAGTGGAAGGGTTCATATGTCAGTACATCTAGTCGAGTTATCTCTTTTATGAAGGCTCGACACATGGTCGAGAAGGATTGTGTAGTTTATCTAGCCTACGTTTGGGATAATGCGCAGAGTCTCTGCCGATTGATTCAGTGCCAGTAGCCCGGGAGTTCGCCGATGTGTTTCCTTATGACCTTCCAGGCATGCCACCAGATCTTGATATTGATTTCTATATTGACTTGGCTCCAGGTACCCCAGCCTATATCTATCCCACCGTACCGTATGACTCCAAAAGAATCGAAGGAGTGGAAGGAACAACTTGAGGAGTTGCTAGCAAAGGGGTTCGTCAGGCCGAGTGTGTCACCTTGGGGTGCACCAGTATTATTTGTGAAGAAGAAAGATGGGACTATGCGGATGTGCATTGATTACCGCCAGTTGAACAAAGTTACCATTAAGAACACGTACCCGTTACCGCGTATTGATGATTTGCTTGACCAGTTGCAGGGTGCTAGGGTGTTCTCTAAGATCCATCTGAGATCGGGGTACCATCAATTGAAGATTTGGGGCTCAGATGTTCCGAAAACTGTTTTCCGTACTAGATATGGCCATTATAAGTTTCTGGTGATGTCCTTCGGTTTGAATAATGCCCCATCAGCGTTTATGAACTTCATGAACAGGGTTTTCATGCCTTATATTGATTCATTTGTCATTGCCTTCCTTGATGACATTTTGATTTAGTCATGTAGCATGGAGGAGCACGAGGAGCATTTGAGAGGGGTGCTTCAGACCTCGTGGGAACATGAGCTATATGCTAAGTTCTCCAAGCTATATGGTTTTCTCACTTAGTCTAGAGATACTCTCTAATTTTTCTATTTTCCAATCTTAATCATTTTCATCTTTGAGTTCAACTGCTGTGATTGGTCTAGAGTTTGATTCTTAAACAACACCTTGAACTACTTCTACTTGATTTCCAGCTCTGCAGAAGGTCTGTGCATACTTATCTCACTTTTATTATGTGTAGTTCTGTGTTCATGATGTTTTTCTTATTAATCATTTGTTATCTATGATATATGTTGTACTTGTTATGCCTTGTCTTTGTATGTTATCCCTTCTATTAAGTCATAGATTTTCTTATTAAGACATGTTTTTTTGGTACTGTTATCAAACTTGTGTTGTTAATGAACTTTATCTATCATGACTTAGCTAGTTGGAAGTGTTCTGTATTAATATTCTCTCGTTACTGAATTCTGTTAAGTTTTTCATGATCAAATAGACCAAAACTTATGTTAATAATATTACGTAAATCAACAAATAATTATATGAAAAATGTCATGTCTTCTAGACAGTTGAATCATGCCTTTTAAACCCTTTTGACTTTATACTAAGACTTCATATCTTCAGTAATATGTTGCCTTAATCAACGTGCCTATGAAGTTGTGTTGCTTTGTCTTGGTTCAATGATTGGTTCTGGCAGTTTGAAAGTCTGATAGACCATGTGTTATTACTACAACTAGACATCATGTCATAGGGAAATCTTACTTTCTTATTTATATTTATGTCTTTGTGGTTGTTATCATCACTAGGAAGTTTGAACAAAGTTGTTAATATAGGTGCAAACTAAAATACATCAGACTAGTAAAAAATTAAGAAAAACAAATAAAAAATTGAACGAATTATACTCTCAATATAAATGACTACATATCACACAGATAGAAAATAATAAATTAGAATAATTGATAGATATTATATCCAAAACAGAATATAAATATGTTCAATATCTGAAAAAACAGTATGAACAAAAAAAAATGCTATAATTGGTTATAAATTTTTCATGTTTTGGTACATGGATGGCAGTGCAATATATTCTATAGTTGTCTGCTTCAATGTGTTGAACTTCTTTACATCTGGACCTTTGAAAAGTTTATCATGAAATTTGTGCTTATTACCCTAATTTGACATTTTACTTGTATCTAAACCATTTAGGAAGCGTAAGAATTGATGATTAAGGATTATTTGATTGTGAATTTGGTTTGTGGTTGAGCTGTCCTTCCCTAGCTCAAGCACTACTCAAGGTCTCTGAGACCGTTGTGAACTCTGACATATTAAAGGCCCACATGGGAATTTTATCCAAGAATATAGTTTCACTCTAAGTCTTTGGTTATTAATCCCCATATTATATATACAATAAAAATTGGTTTCACTGTAGCCCTCACCCCTTTATTATTATTATTGTTACTTGTTATAATTTTATCTTACAATGATTTTCAATAATTATTTCCCTATTCCTTTTCATGCATGTTCCATTTGGGCCTTTGGGACTCAGGCCCCAGTTTCGGATCTAGATTGCTCCCTCTCCCCGCTTTGTTTGAGTTTACTGTTGTTAAGCTAAAACCCGTTGGTCCTGGTTTGCTTATCTCCCTTTTTTATTTTTAAACCCTATTCACTGTTGTTTGTTATTTCTTATAAATTTATCTCTCAATTACTAACTTTATTATTGAATTTTTAATGCTGTGATTGTCTAGGAACATAGGCAAACCATGATTCCTAGGTAAAGCTAGATTAGAAATTGTACTCACTTTAATTCCTCTAATATTTGATCACTAACTGATTTCAAGTTCAATATTTTCTGCAAAAGCCTTATCTTGTTATCGCTAACAATTTTCAAAAGTTTAAATCTTGGTAGATGCAAAAGCAAAAGCGGACTGTCGTTAAAAATCAAAATCGCGGAAAATAAACTTGAGAAGCTGGTTTCAAGAAAGTAAAAACCGAGTGCAATCAAGTTTACAATCTCATAAGTCTTAAAAGAAAAAGCATTCTCACTGCAATTGATTTTCAAGTAAGGTGCACCCATTCCAACTTAAGGTATATTTTCGAAATAATCTCTTACTTTATCAAGTTACAAATAAGTAATCACCTTCCTTTTAAGCACATACTCAAATTTCTTTCAAACAAAGAATTCTTTATAAGATTGTTTTCTCAAAAATAAGCACATCCAGTTTTTAACTTCACTAGTATACACATTTCAAAAGGCGATATCCTAGATTATAAAACCCCATAACTTATAACTTCTTTTCAAAGTACATACGCAACCCTTTTCTCAAATAGTGAATTTTAGATAAGACTTAGAATAATTTTATAGGCTTTATGCACATGATTAAGGAGCTACTCAGGTAGATTTTGAAAGGTGCCTAACACCTTCCCCTTAGAATAACTAGAACCCTTCCCCAAATCTCACAAATTAGTATACCACTAGGATAATAATCTTACAAACCTATATGTACCCTAATATGCATCGAAATATTAGGTGGTGACTCTCTTTTATAACCTTCAGAAGTACCATTAGTTGTATTGTATTTTGACTAGTGCAAAATTGGGTGCAATAGTGCTGAGTAAACAAATTCCGACCCGATGTAGAATACACATTCTCATTAGGCCTACAATGGCCTCCAAATAAATTCTGACCCCCCCCCCCCCCCAAAAAAAATAAGTAGACAACCTTGAAAAGGTCCACAGTAACCTATCCATGACATATACAATCAGCCATCCACCTCTTAACATACCTTCACTTCACAACCAAAGAACAATTTGCCTCTAAGAACCCACTTAGCCTTCAAATCCTAATATACTAGAGTCTCAAAGTCTGATGTCACCTCCCCCACTCAAATGACTGACACATCCCTCAGACATAATCATTTCACGAGAACTAATTCCATGATTGTTCTATGCCACATAACAAAATCTGAACATCGATAGTCGAACAACTAGGTGATTACCATAATAATAGTTAAGCATCTCCAAACCAAAACACAATATGCCTTCTGAAATGCGCGCCATTCGCAGGTGGTACCAGGTAGTGCCAACATTCTTCTAAATATCTGAAATCGTCCATGTTGTCTAGAACTTTTGACCTTCTCTTCGAACGAAACCCCAAACCTCGCACGTGAAAACCTCAATCCCACATAACGCATTGCCTCTATCATACCATCATATGAAAGCACGAGAATCCCATTAGAACCTTCTTGAGAGTCATCCACCGTACTCTAAAATCAAATGCATAGCCAAAATAAGTCGAATGACCTGTGCTCTATTAGCACACAAACACTTATAGAAGTACTCCATATCTCTAAGCAACCAAATGAATCCTTACTCCCTGCTCACTACCTCTACCAGGAATAACAAACCTGAATCATTGCTAGATTCCCAATATTCCCATAAAGTATAACATATCATGTATCCAACAATTCCCTTGCTCAAGTCATCCTCAAGGCCAACCTCTTAAAATTACAACTGATCCTAAAATATGCCTCAAACCGAAAAAAATATAACACATAACCATGAAATATGATCATCGATATCAGACTTCTCAACTCGGCTCGAAGCCATAGAACATAACATTTTATAACCCACAATACCCTTATTCCATAAGTGTCATAATCATGCACTGTAATTCAACTAAATCCTTCATGAACCCATGTAGCCCTAATCACAATATAGCTTAAATCATCCGCTAAGATCATATCCATCCTTGTTAAAATATTGCAACCCTCCCAAGAGATCCAAACTCAAATTGCAACACATATAACCCACCGGTAAAAAGAAAACTCTCCACAAAAACATCATAAAGATCACACATCTGTAGACCACCCTGCATGAGATAACCCACCTGCTTATCCTCGGATTGGTATCTCACAATGCCCTACCATGGTCAAATCCACAATGCAATCACATAGTCCTCCCGAGTCAAGTCCCCAAGAAGACATGAGAATGTAACGACCCGACCGGTTGTTTTGAGAATTTAAGTTCCGTTCGGTGGCGTAAGGTCTTGAACAGCTTCACATTATGTATATCGACCTTCGTGCATGGTTGGATTCAGTTACCGGATGATTCAGTGTCGAATTGGAAGAAGGATTTTAGTTTTGGAAGCTTAAGCGGTGGAATTTGAATTTTTATGTAAGCGGATTCGGAATAAGTTTTGGATAATGTCAACAGATTTGTATAGTGATTTTGAGCTTAGGAGCGCATCCGAAATTGGATTCAGGGGTCCATAGAGTAATTTGAGGCAATTCGGCGAAAGTTGGAAAATTTGAAGTTTGGGAAAATGGAGAAGTTTGACTACATTTGACATTTTGGGATATATGGGTCGGAATGTGATTCCAAGAGTTGGAGTAACTCCGTGATGTCAATTGGGACTTGTTTGCAAAATTTGGCGTCATTCTGGGCTGAATTGATAGGTTTCGGCACGAGTTTAGAAGTTTGAAGATTTGGAAGTTCATAAGTTCGATCTATCGTGTGATTCATTGTTTCGGTATTGTTTAATGTGATTTGAGACCTCGAGCGCGTCCTTGTTAGGTTATATGACTTGTCCATGTGTTTAGACGGGGTCCCGGGGACCCCGGGTATGTTTCGGCTGGGCTACGGGCCATTTTTCTCCTATTTTGAACTGATGTTACCTGCCATCTGGTTTTTCTTCTTCGTGTTCGCGTTTGCTCCTCCGCGTTCGCGAATAGTAAATTTGGAGGAGGAATTAATCGTTCATCGCATTCGCATGACTTCGTCCGCGATCCTGAAAGTCTGTTTACTCCTTCTTCACGATTGCATCTTCTCTGTCCGCGTTCGCATAGTTCTTTCATTTGGGAATCAAACTATTACTTAAACGCGATCCCATCTTCTTCTGGTTTCGGGCAGCAGATAGTTTCTTTATTATGTGATCGCATAAGACATTCCGCGATTACGTAGCACAATTTGGACAGTAACCACTTTCCTTCTACGCGATTGCATCAATTCTTCCGCGATCGCGATGAACAAATACCTGGGCACGAAGATATTTCCAAATTGAGGGCTATACCATTTTTATCACTTCTTGACTTGTAGAACTCGATTTTGAGCGATTCTTTGTAGGGTTTCCAAGAAATTCGATTGGGTAAGTGTTCTTCACCTAGAATTAAATATATTCCATGATTTAGTCTTTGTTTTTATCATTTAAATTGTGTTTTGGTTGGGAAAAAATGTTGTTTTTTTTGAAGAAAATTTTCAAAACGAAATTGCATGATTTAAAGGACGAAATGGTATCAGAATTTGGTAATTCTTATATGATTGAACTCATTTTGGAATGGGTGTTCGGATTTTCTAAAATTTGACGGGTTCCGAGGTGCGGGCCAGGAGGTCAACTTTTTGGTTGATTTTTTATATTTTTGTAATGATCGAAACTTTATTATCCGAAATAGCTCCTTATAAGCTTTATGTGTGTTTTGAAGTTGTTCTAGTTGGATTTGAGCCGTCCGGAGGCCTCTTCACCCGAGAAGTCCATTTTAGAGTACCGGGTTGTCGTCCTTGAGGTAAGTATCTTGCCTATCCTTGTGTGGGAGAATTACCCCTTAGGATTTGAGTCTTCTACGTTGATTCTAGTCCGTGTACGCTAGGTGACGAGTGCGTCCCCGGACTTATTTGTGGAAAGTTGACCCTTAGGAATCTTAGGTCCTTTTATTCGCCGAGTATGAATTGTCCTTGGCATGATTGAATTTCCTAATTTCTAGTTTTATCTTTATTTGCTTAAATGTAGAATTTCTTACTTTTGAATTTACTCCAATTGCCTATTTGACTCCTAATTGACTTATCTGAAGATTTTATTTCCTTTTTACTGTCTTGCTATGTCTTCTTAACTGCTTATCTCTAATTTTAATTATCTTCATCTCACTCTATAATGGTTTGGTCTTAACTGAGGTTATGATTATTTTCACGTTGCTTGTCCTTAAATGAAATTTGTTGAATACCCCTGAAGCTGCTGACTTTAAAGGAAGTTTGGATAGACTATACCTTAGTTGACTTTCTTGTACATAGAGTTTTCGGATTCGTGTTAATTTATTGTTGTTAAACCATGCATTTAGGTGTGACTGTTACATGCTATTGTTCTTCCTTGTTGAGCGGTTCTTAATATGCCTAATTTTCCTTATTATATTTATTTCTCGTGAACTAGTTGATGTGTGGCTAGAATTCGTGATTTTAAGCATTATTTACCTTGCATTTTATGTACTTTAAT
>ML336870.1:0-14394 GCA_005239505.1 Nicotiana paniculata | reverse complement strand
TTGGCAAACATTTGGCATCTGTCACATTTGGATACGAAATTCTCGGCTTCTTCTTCCATCTTATGCCAATAGTATCCGGCTCTGATTAGTGTTTCCATTAAGGATCTCTCCCCTGAGTGATTTCCACAGTGTCCTTCGTGGACTTCTTTCATCACAAATTCCGTTTGGTTAGGTCCGAGTCATTTAGCTAGGGGTCCTTCGAACATCTTGCGATAAAGTGAGTTGCGAATAAGGCCGTACCGTGCAGCTTTGCGGCAAAGCGCTTGAGCTGCTTTCCTGTTTTCAGGTACGGTGCCATTCTGCAAAAAATTAAGAATTTCGGTTCTCCAGTCCCAGGTTAGGTTGTTGAAAGTTACCTCATTCATGTCCTGGTCTATTATTGAATGAAATAGTTGAACGACAATTGTATTGTCTTTGTTCGTTACTTCTGTGACTGCTGCGAGGTTAGCTAATGCATCTGCTTCTGCATTTTCCTCTCTAGGTATTTGCATTACCTTCCATGTTTTGAATTGTCTCACGAGCTCTCATGATTTTTCAAGATATTGTTGCATTCTAGTCTCTCGAGTGATGTAAGTCCCCTGTATCTGATTTACTACCAGTTAGGAGTCGATGTTGATCACAATTTACTCGATTGAGAGCTCCCGTGTGAGTTCAAGCCCTGCAATAACAGCTTCGTACTCTGCTTCATTGTTAGTGATAGGATAACACTTTATAGCTTGCCGTGTCTTTTCACCCGTGGGTGATATCAAGACTATGCCTAAGCCGGCGCCTTTTATATTTGAAGAACCATCGGTGAACAAGGTCCATAGGCCTGGATTAACACCGTTAAAGAGTTGTAACTCTTTTTCTACTTCAGATACAATGCTATTACTAAAGTCAGCAACAAAATCAGCTAGTATTTGAGACTTAATTGCAGTCCTAGGTTGATAGATTATTTCATGCTCACTTAATTCTATGGCCCACTTGTCTAATATTCCTCACAATTCCTGTTTATGCAGAATATTTCTTAAAGGATATGAGGTCACAAAGATGATTGGGTGGCATTGAAAATAGGGTCATAATTTTCTAGATGACATTATTAAATCTAAGGCTAACTTTTCCAGATGTGGATATCTAGTCTCAGCATCTAGCAAAATTTTACTTACATAATAGACAGGTGATTGTTTACCTTTATCTTCTCTTACCAATACTGCACTTACAACAATTTCTGAGACAACCAGGTAGATTTACAATCTTTCCCCTTCTTTTGGCTTTGAAAGCAGTGGTTGTTTTCGATAGATAAATATTCAGGTTCTTGAGGGCTTGCTGACATTCTTCAGTCCATTCAAACTGATTCTGCTTTTTGAGAACTGAGAAGAATTTGTTCCATGCTTGTTTGGGTTGCGTTACCTGCTTGGGAAATTCCATTATCTCGTAATTCTTCCACCTCTATTTTCTTGTTGTAGTATACCACAGAGTTTATATTTCTTGCAGTCTGCTAATCTCCTTTGATTTGTTGAATCCCCCATTCAGAGGGAAATTTAATTACCTGATGCAACGTGGAGGGTATCGCTTTCATGTCGTGGATCCATGGCCTTCCAATGATCACGTTATAAGCCATGTCAATATCGATGACTTGGAACCTGGTACTTCTGATCACCCCCTCAGCATAAGTGTTAAGCTCACTTTCTCCTTTTGTTATAACCGTAGAGTTATCAAACCCTGATATGGCTCGTGCTTTTGGGATTACTTGATTCCCCAATAGCATTTCTTCCACTACTCTTAGGAAAATGATATTGACTGAACTGCCTGGATCAATCAACACTCTTTTTACGTTAGTGTCATGAATAAGTAAAGATATTACCAGAGCATCATTGTGCGGAAGCATTAATCTGCTGATATTTGCATCATCGAAGGTTATATCGTCTTCTCCACAAGTCCGTTTCCCATGTGTAATTGTGAACTTTGTGGTTGTTTTGCAAATCACTCCGTTTACTTCTTCACCCCCGTGTATTACGTTAACGGTTTGTTTTGGAGAAGGAGGCTTTGGGGGCTCCCGCATGTTCCTCATATATGCATGTTTACCTTTATCACTAAACAATTCTGTTAAATAGCCCTGTTTTAACAAATTATATACTTCACCTTGTAAAAATCTGCAATCCGCAGTTTTGTGCCCATGATCGTTGTGAAATTCACCTTTGACCGCATCTCTTTGGGCCACTTAACCTTGTCTCCCATGTTCCTCAATATTGAGACAAGTTCAGTAGTACTTACATTAAAGGTATGATCCCCAATTTGAGTACTACCTCTAGGTCATTCATCTCGATCTTTTTTGGATCTAGACAAGGATGAGACTACGTCTCATCCTCGTGGTCTATAGTCCGAACTAGTATTTTCGAACCTGGGGAAGATATCGCGTCCCGAGGGTCCTAAGTAAGGATTGTACCTATTTTTACCTGATCTTCTATCTGATTCAGGACGTCTGGATCTGGAATGATCTTCATCTCTCGAACGAGCAATGATATCTTCTTCTATTCTGAGTTTAGTACTGTACCTGTTATATACATCGTTCCATGTTGTAGCGGGGAATTCTCTTAGACTTTCCTTAAGTCGTCTCGTGGCTTCTGAGCTTTTATCGTTTAGGTTGCTTGCAAATGCCATGGCTGCCCAATTATCAGGCACCCTGGGTAACTGCATTCTTTCTCGTTGAAACCTGTCTACAAACTCACGGAGTAGTTCCGTGTCTCCTTGTTTTATTTTGAATATGTCTTCCATTCTCTTCTCAACTTTTTGTGCACCAGAGTGTGCTTTTATAAACGAATCTGCAAGCTCAGCAAAAGAGTCAATAGAATTTTCAGGGAGAAGAGAATACCAGGTTAGGGCCCCTTTGGTAAGTGTTTCCCCAAATTTTTTGACAAGGACTGATTCAATCTCTTGTTTCGTTAAGTCGTTGCCTTTTACCCCAGTAGTGAAAGCAGTCACATGGTCGCGTGGGTCAGTTGTTCCATCATATTTGGGAACGTCAGGCATTTTAAACTTCTTGGGTATAGGCAAGGGTGCCGCACTTGGCTTCCAAGGTTGTTGAGAATATCTATCAACATCGATGCCTTTGATGATAGGTGGTACTCCAGGAATTTGTTCGATGCGATCGTTCTGCTCCTTCATCTGTTTCTGCATGGTTAGCAGTAAATTTTGTAATTCTGAGTTATTTGATATACCTGGTCTATTTTCGAGAGATTCATTAGGAGTATCTCCTCTTCCTGAGTTTACCACCCCAGATTGAGGATTTTCCATGGTAATGGTGTTATTGGGGGGTGGCGTTGGCGGTGTAGGTAACGCTGCCGGTAATCCTCTCGCAAATTCTTGCAAAGCTTGGCTCACATACTCTGCAATCATTTGCTTTACACGATCTTGTTCCACAGTTTGATCATTATCACCATTGTTGTTATTGGATCTTTCTGGGGATTGTTCCTTCGAACCACGTGGGGTTCCTGAAGGCGATGGAACTAGGGTTCCACTCCTTTGCTGGTTGTTGTCATTGGGTTTTGACATAATTCAGAGGATATCACTTGAAAAGTAAACAAAGATTATCAGATTCCCGGTAACGGAACCAATTTGTTTAACCAAAGAATTAGACCCTTTGACTAAAGCTTATTTTTAAGATGAATACGGGTTACTGATAATCAAGATAAATGGAGAAAAATGAATAATAGACAATATTGCAGAAAAATAGAAGATCGAAGTTGATTGTATTCGAGAACCAGATGCCTTTACAAGCTGTATTCCCCTCCATTATATAGGAGATTCTTATAATGTACGACTCTTGCTATGGTTCCTCATTAATGACTAATTATGACATTAACGAGGCGTTACAAAGGATTACGGTAATTGGGTTCGGTTACATAATGTTCGAGCAATCAATTGTGGGTCCTTGAATCTGCCCGTTGCTTTGTCTAGATTCATTCTGACTGTGCCTCTCTCCCGTTTTGATCAAGTTGAGTTTCCCGTGGCTGATAAGTTCGTGGGTTTACTGAACCGTGCCTCTTTGTGCCATACCTCTTCAAAGAATCACATCCAGCTGTCGAGTTTTCCTGTGTCCACGTGTCTGGCTGAGTTGTCAAAAGTTAACGTACGTGTGAAACTCTTTTTTATCAATACAACAGATGCATTAGCTAACCTCGCAGCAGTCACGGAAGTAACAAACAAAGACAATGCAATTGTCGTTCATCTATTCCATTCAGCGATCGACCAGGATAGAAATGAGGTAACTTTCAACAATTTAACCTGGATTGGAGAAACGAAATCTTAATTTTTTTGCAGAATGGCACCGTACCTGGAGACAAGAAAATAGCTCCAGCACTTCGCCGCAAAGCTGCACAATACTGCCTCATTCGCAACTCATTATATGGCAAGATGTTTGGAGGGCCCCTAGTAAAATTCCTCGGACCTAACCAAACGGAGTTTGTGATGAAAGAAATCCATGAAGGACACTATGGAAATCACTCAGGGGCGACATCCTTAGTAAAAACCCTAATCAGAGTTGGATACTATTGGCCTAAGATGGAAGAAGAGGCAGAAAACTTCGTATCCAAATGCGACNTATGCCGCTTTGGGATACCAAAGGAGATCGTGTGTGATAATGGCCCACAATTTATAGGCTCGCAAATCACAGAATTCTTCGAAAGCTGGTAAATCAAACGGATCACTTCAACGCCATACCACCCCGTGGCTAATAGTCAAGCTGATTCAACGAATAAAGTCATCATCAACAATTTAAAAAAGCAGCTAGATAAAGCCAAAGGAAATTGGCCTGATGAGTTACTAACGGTACTATGGGCATACAGAACAACTTCAAAAATAGCTACAGGAGAAATTCCGTTCGCACTTGTCTATTGCTCAGAAGCCTTAATACCGGTGTAATTGGCGAACCAAGCATAAGGTTTACAACATCCACGGAGGATGCAAACGACGACGAATTGAGGACCAATCTGGACCTGCTCGAACCACGGAGAGAAGCAGCACTAATACGGATGGCAGCTCAAAAAAAATCATAGAGCGTTATTATAACCGTAAAGCTCATCTCAGATACTTCAAGATTGGGGACTTCGTCCTCAAAAAAGTCTTTCAATCAAAGAAATAAGCCGGCACAGGAAAGCTAAGTCCAAACTGGGAAGGCCCCTACAAAGTACGAGGCATAGCTGGGAAGGGCGCCTACAAGCTGGAAGCTATGGACGCCAGAATCCTACCAACAAGTTGGAAAGCCATCCACTTGAAGAAGTACTACTTCTAAGAAAAAGAAGTACCCCCGGTCAGGTATCACACGTTCGATTTTATTTTGAACATTTAAAATTTTACTAACCTTTTTAGATGATAGGCATAAAGCTAACCCATCACCAGATGATGATATTAGATCTGCAAAGTGCGAGGAAGTAACTAAATTCCTGGTCTAGGGTTACACTTTCTGATGGACGCTTTAAAGGGTTAAGCAGTCATCATCTAAAAACTATATACCTTCGAGTCCCGTATGTTTTCCCTTTTCAGGAACAAGACCACAAGGAAGGAATAGTCAAGTGCTCGAGAGTTCATTCTTTAAATCTCAAACACTTGGGGGACTATACAGTATGGAAGGCAAAGACGAAACAAAAAAGACTATCAAAAAGTTAAAGCTCGAGCCTGAAGATCCATCTACCCAACAAATCAAGTGATACGAGCAAAATCGAAAGAGCCAAAGACTCAATCACAAAGCCTCTAATCCAAAAAACCTTCGAACATGTTCAGGTTAAAACGCAAAATGTTAGGCTCGAGGAAGAAATGCGCATCTTTGTACTTATTCAAAAGAAAGACTGTTGTAACCAAAAACAGTTATGGATAAAAGATCATCATCATTGTACTCATTGAAAACTGTTGTAACTAAAAACAGTTACGAAATCTTTGTACTCATATAGAAAGTTGTTATCAAATAAAACAGTTAGGGATGAAAGATCACAATCCTTGTACTTGTTCAAAAAATTGTTATCAAATAAAACAGTTACGGATGCAAGAGAATTTTCCTAGTGCTTATTGAAAACTGTTGTCGACAAAAAGAGTTACGGGTGAAAACCCCAACTTGAATAAAAACTATTACGAACGAAAAACAATTGCTCTCTTGTATTAACTCAAAAAAACGGTTACATAGGAAAAATAGTTACGAAATACAAGTGTATATCAAATCTGTTAAAAGAAAAACAGTTGCAACATGAGTTTTAGACGATAATCAAACACATGTAAAATTTTGTGAAAGTTCAAACAAAAAACTTTCCTCAGAAACATTCTTAAGCATGTGAAAAATTCCTATCACTCTATTGCATTATTACACCTTTATGAAGTTGAGACGTCTTCTTCATTAAGCGTCGATCAAAAAGGGTCCTCTTTCATAAATTATGCCTACTACAAAAAGGCACACATTTAATATAACATCGTACCTATTACGAAAAGGTGTGAGTAATCTAAAGCATACTATATGCAAAACTCAGAGGTAAAACTAAAACCTCGAAAAATAAAGCATGCAAAAGACTTAAAGAGTGAAACAGAAACTCAACAGAAAACAAAAGTCATACTTGCATTAATATATTAAAATGGCTAAGTAAAAACTAAGTATTAACTTATACTTAGCCGTATAGAGTTTTTATACATTGAGGTGCCCCTAATTTGTCAATTGGGGACTTTAAAGAGATCCAAATTTACCTCCAATGGGATTGGGGGTAACCACCAATTGAGACAAAAAAAAGGGGAGGAACCAACTTCTTAAACTTCTTCAGGAGGGGGGTTGACTTCTCTGGCAGAAGGAGCAGGAGCGGCTTGGGACGAAGATACTTGAGTAGCAAGAGCCTCACCTTCAGGTGAAAAGAGATTCTGTCCTTGTTGAGCCTTCTCAATGGACTCCTTGATTTTTTCAATTTCAGCATTAAGGTCGAAACCCTCTCGGCTCATTTCAGTCAATGTGTTGAGGCGAGAGTTCATATACTCCCAACTAACATCGACAGTTGCCCTATATTCAAGAGCTTCATAATTTTTCTCCCATAGAATAACTTCAGCTCTTAGTTCATCCCTCTCAGTCACATCACCATCATTAGAGGCCCTTAAAGGAGCGAAAGACCTTTCTAGGAATTGAACTTTCTCCAAAGAGTTGTGGAGATCCTCATGGGTCTGAGTAAGAGATTGCACTAATTCGCCCGAATACTCCTCCTTTTGGTCTAGTAAGGCCTTCAAACTCCTGACCTCTTCAGAGGCACGAGACAGCTTCTCCACGAATGAGGACTCTAGGACGCTCTTATCCTTGTCTGCCTGATCAGAGGATTCCTTTTCCACGGCCAACTCTGCCATCATGACCCTCACTTGCTGTTCCAAGGTACATTTTTCTTCTTCTACAGCCTCCATGTTGAGCCTTAAGCTTTCATACTGCTCCGTCCAGTTATCTGCTTCAACACGCCATTCTTTCACTTCTTGCTCCGTATTAGAAACCCTCTTCATAAGCTCCCTGCCTATAAGATTGATCTGCAAAAGAAAACCAATTAGATATGGTAACTACATGTACAAGAATGAACACAAGAAAATGCATTTTACCTTTAAAGAAGTATGCACGATTTCATTAGCCCACGTAAGGGAACTGTGGCTGTCCAACTTAGCTCTCTCTGTCGGGCCTATCAACGATTTCAACCACACATCAGGCTGGCCAGACTTTTTAAAGAGACTACCCTCCGCTGGAACTTCTATCATCACCTGCCTCATCTCCCTGCTGGAAGACCCTACTTCTGTAACAGAAGGCACGAAAGCGGTTAGAGATGCAGGAGCCATGGGCGAGGAAGTCTGAGGGGCCCAAAAATCCACGGGAGAGGGAGAAATGACAGGAACAGGAATAGCCACGGGAGCAGGAGAAATAACTGAAACAGTTGAATGGAGTTCTCTAAGAGAAGGAGAGAAAACAGCCAAGGGAGCTTCATCAGCAACAGGACCAAATCCTTCACGGAACAAATGGACAACAGATTCACGCACGGGAGAGCGAGTAGCATCCTCGAAAGCAAAAAGTCCAACTTCAGGCACGGAAGGCACATTGACAGGTGTAGACTCGTCGTCTAAGACCACCTTCCTTCTGCGTGACCTATGGACCAAAGTGCCCTCCCCTTCTCCCGAGGTCCTTGATCCACTTGCTTTTCTCTTTGACGAAGAAGAGCCTGAAATGATCTCCTGGGCCTGAGCCATGGATAACTTGGGAACAGACGCGGATGCAGAAACTCCACGAGCAGGAAACCCTGCCAAAAGGAAAGGGTTAGATAATGCTCAAAGGAATAAACAAGTACAAACAAAAACTTCACTTACCATGAGTCTTAACTCTCCAACCAAACCTCTTAGAGAAGTACATTCATGAACGTTCTTCCAATGGAGCGATTAACAAAAGATTTTTTACCCAATCTCTGAAATCGGAGACATTCTCGACGGTTCCCATGATTGCTGCAAAAAGAAGAAACAGCTACAGTATTGATAAGATATCTAAAGCAAAAAGCAAGGAATGTGAGCAGAAATGTACTCACGTGCAAAATTCCACTTCTCAGGGAAGGGAAGATTCTTTTCACCTACTAAACCAACAGTAGGAACAGCAACATACCGAAAAAACCAACCTCAATCCTTATCATCTTCAGAAGTCACTAACACCCTTTTACTCCTAGCAGCTAGGGTAAAAATTCCCTGACAGAACAACATTGGGGAATAGATGTGAATAAGATGATTAAAGGTAAAGAGGATCGAAGCTAAGGTAGCCAAATATCGAAGAATCGCCATACAAGAGGACCAATTGTCTCAAGCAAATTTTGAAAAATCGACAGAACTCGATGATTACTGGGTCGATGGGAGGCTTGAACCCTAATGTAAAGGGATATGTATAAACAAAAGAATGCCCCGTCTTCTAAGACGTTATTCTTTGATTAGTGTTTGGAACGATTACAGGAAAATCGAAACTCCAATAACAGTCCCACGTATAAGAGGAATTAAACCTTCAGTGAGTTGGGTAGGGTACTTGTCAACACTATCAAGAGACGACAATGAAGAAACCTGATCTCTAAGGTCCTGACTATCCCTAGCAAAGGTGAAATCCGCAGGTACTATTTCATCGACCCTCGGTTCGCGTAAAGGTTCGTGATGTTATCTACCTTTGGACGAAAATCTAGAAGCTCTAGCCCCCGGAGAAGTTAAAGACCTAGAAGAAGGAGGAGAAGCAATTTGAGAAGAGGAAGAACCCCTTGAAGGAGTAGAACCTAAACTCCTCAACCTGCCGCATCTCCTACTCCGTGTTGAAGCAGAAGAGGGAGTCAAATCATCTACGTTTATGTAAAAAGTTCTTTACAAATAAGGTTTCAAAGTTAGAATTTTTTCGTGAAAGAAAAGAAAAAGGGGTATTTATACTCGAAGACAACCGTCAAAAATGGAAAAAACAATGATGTGAAATCCATAATTGAAGGTGTCACTTCGTGACTGATGCAGCCGCAAAAAAGCCTTAAAAGGCGCTGAACAATTGCAGAACCAACCCAGGAATGCCACGTGGCATAAGCATTAAATGGAAGTGACAAGCGACGCTTACGTACAGAAAAAGATACAATGATTCGAGTGAAGCGGCGGAAAAATATTCCCGCCATAAATGAGTATCCACTTACCAAATATTAATTGATAAATACATGGTAAGTGGGGGGACTATCTGTATTGGTAAAAAAGAGCTTCACACGCGTAATAAATCTTGATGACCCAGCAGTCTACGTGGAGCAATGAAGACACGACAGCTGGACGGGACTCTATGAATAGGTATGAGGCAAAGAGGCACGACAAATCACACCCACGAGTTAATTAACTACGGAAGTCTCAACCTGATTGAGAAGATGAAGAGACACGGTCAAAATCTATCTAGGCGGAATAAAGGGCAGATTCAGAGATCTTCAAATTAGTGATCCACACGTTACACAACAGTTACGGTTGCTCATTGTAACGTTACATTAATGTCATAGTTATTCATTAATGCTCAATCACTGAAAAGGGCAGACGTTATATTTGGAAATTCCCTATATAAGGGAGTAAAATATAACCTGTAAAAGACATCCGAACTACTATGGCAATACACTTTACTTTTCGTGCATCTCATTGATTTTTTCTTTATCTAATTACTTACAATAATCAGTCTTTCCTTGGTTATCAGAAACCCGTGTTCATCCTAAAAATAACTTTGGTCAAAGGATCTAATTCTTTGGTTAAACAATATGATGGCAGCAGCATCAACATTAAAGTAATATTTCGGTAACCTTGGTACTTCTTTAGGCCCGATAGGCCTATCAAAGCTGTTCTTGCTCATGAGTCCCCGAGTACCCTAACCTCGATCATTTATCCTTTCATTTCACATAGATTTTTCCTGGACCAACTGCTTCTCTGATCTCCATTGTACGGATGGTACCAATCTCTATTTGACCTCGGTTCACGGTCGATATCTCTCTTGACTCTGTCAATGGGTCCGACGGGATAAACAAGCTCGGAAGGAGTCCCAAGTTGATCATCTTCAACTCTTATTTTTGATTGATATCGGTTATACATATCGGCCCAAGTAGTAGTCGGGTACTCTATCAGATTTTGCTTTAACTGTTATGAAGCCACCGAGCTTCGAACATTGAGTCCTTGGGTGAAATATTGAACGGCCCAATCATCAGCGACCGGTGGAAGGTCCATCCGTTCTATTTGAAACCGAGACACGAACTCTCTGAGCATTTCATTATCCTTTTATTTTAATTTGAAAAGGTCTGACTTCCTGGTATCGACCTTGATAGCCCTGGCGCGTGCTTTCACGAAAGAGTCTGCAAGCATAGCAAATGAGTCAATTGAATTAGGAGGTAAACTGTGATACCATATCATAGCTCCCTTTGATATGATCTCTCCGAATTTCTTCAGCAAGACCAATTCGATCTCGTCATCCTCAAAGTTGTTCCCTTTGATAGAGCATGTTTAGGAGGTAACATTCTTGTTTGGGTTGGTCGTTCCATTGTACATAGGAATTTCGGGCATGCGGAACTTCTTAGGGATCGGCTTGGGAGCTGGCTCGGAGGAAAAGGCTTTTGTACGATCTTCTTGGAGTCCAGGTTTCAATATCGGTGGTGCTCCTGGGATCTTATCAACCATGGAATTGTAGGTTTCCACCTTTATTATCATTTGCCTCAATTTTCTTCTCCCCCAACTCTCTCTGTTTCGTTAGTTATTTGAGCATCTTCATAATTACCGGGTTGGTCTCCGACTTCTTCTCATTCGATCTCTCATAGACCGGTTCATCTCTGTGTACAACTTCCCGGGATGGTTCGGGCTCCCAAATCGATCCCTAAGAAGTTCCGCATGCCCGAAATTCCTAAGTACAATGGAATGACCGACCCAAATGAGCATGTTACCTCCTATATATGCGCTATCAAAGGGAACGACTTGGAGGATGACGAGATTGAATCTGTCTTGCTGAAGAAATTCGGAGATACCTTGTCAAAGGGGATATGATATGGTACCACATTTACCTCCTAATTCTATTGAGTTATTTTCTATACTTTCAGACTCTTTCGTGAAAGCACAGGCCAGGTCTATTAAGGTCGAGACCAGGAAGTCGAACCTTTTCAAAGTAAAATAGAAGGATAATGAAATGCGTAGAGAGTTCGTGTCCCGGTTTCAAATAAAACGGATGGACCTGCCATGGGTCGCTGATGATTGGGTCGTTCAAGCTTTTACCCAAGGACTCAATGTTCGAAGCTCGGTGGCTTCATAGAAGTTGAAGCAGAATCTGATAGAGTACCCGACTGTTACTTGGGTCGATGTGCATAACTGATATCAATTAAAAATTAGAGTCGAAGATGATCAACTTGGGGCTCTTTCCGGTTCTGTTTGTCAAACCCATAGGCAGAGTCAAGAGATATATCGACCGTGAATCGAGGTCAAACAGGGATCGGTACCAGCCGTACAATGGAGATCGCAGAAGCAGCGAGTCCGGGAAAAATTCTATGTGAAATGAAAGGAGAAATGATCGATGTCAGAGTACTCAAGGACTCATGAACAAGAACGGCTTCGACAGGACTATAGGACCTAAAGAAGCACCAAGGTTATCGGAATATAACTTTAATGTTGATATTGCTGCCATCGTATCAGCTATCGAACGCATCACGGATACCAAATGGCCTTGAACTCTACAATATGATCTAACCCAAAGGGATCCTAACCAGATGTGAAAATATCATGGTACTCATGGCCACATAATAGAGGATTGCCAATAGTTGAGAGAGGAAGAAGCATGGTTATTCAACAACGGGCACCTTCGAGAATTTCTGAGCGACCGAACCAAGAATCATTTCAGAAACAGGGATTCTAGAAAACAAACCAAACCAAAAGAACCTCAATACGTCATTAACATGATCATCGGTGGAGTCTATGTCCCTCAAGGGCCGATGTTGAAGCGCACCAAAGTGTCCATCACAAGGGAACGGACTCGAGATTACTTACCAGAAAGAACCTTGTCTTTCAACAACGAGGACGCATAAGGGATCATGTAGCCCCACAATGATACACTGGTAATATCTATACTCATAAATAAATTTCGAGTTAAGCGTGTGTTAATTTATCCAGGTAGCTCGGCCAACATCATCCGGTCGAGAGTCGTAGAGCAGCTCGGTCTACAAGGTCAAATCGTGCCTGTAGTTCGAGTTCTGAACGGATTCAACATTGAATGTCAAACCACTAAGGGGAGATAACATTACCAGTCAATACCACCAGGACCATCCAGGAGGTCAAGCTTTATGTGATCGAAGGAGACATAAGGTACAACGCCCTGTTCGGGAGGCCATGAATCCACAACATGAGAGTAGTGCCCTCGACTCTTCACCACGTGTTAAAATTCCCAGCGCCATGAGGGATTAAAACAATCTACGGAGAACAACCAACCGCAAAACAAATGTTTGCAGTCGAATAGGTGATTCCGGTATCAACACTCACAATGTGAAAGGAACCAAGTTCGGGTACAAAGAACAGGCTAAATAGCAATCACCGACACCGGCCACGGCCCAACTGGATAAACAAGGGACTGATGAAGACGATGATTACAGGGTTCTCGGATCTTTTATAGTCACCGATGATTCTGACGCCACTAAATCAACGGTCGAGGAGCTGGAACAGGTCATATTGATCGAGCATCTACCCGATCGGAAGGTATACCTAGGCACAGGGTTAACTCCCGAGCTCAGGAAAAAACTCTTTCAAATTCTTATAGCTAATATAGATTGTTTCGCTTGGTCCCATCTTGATATGACAGGAATCCCACCGAAGATAACCATTCACAAGTTAAGCCTGGACCCGAAATTCCATCCGGTCAAGCAAAAGAGAAGACCCCGGTCCGAGGTCAAATATGCTTTCATGAAGGACGAGGTATCTAAACTCCTTAAATAGGGTCCATTCGGGAGGTTTAATACCTAGATTGATTAGCAAACGTAGCAGTAGTCACTAAAAAAGGAAAAAATTAAGAATGTGTGTAAACTATAAGGATTTGAATAAGGCGTGTCCCAAGGACTCTTTCCCTTTGCCCAATATCGATCGCATGATCGGTGCCACGGCCAGCCACGAGATCCTTTGTTTTCTTGACGTCTATTCCGGGTACAACCAAATACGGATGGACCCGGATGATCCGGAGAAAACCTTCTTCATCACTAAGTACGGCATGTACTGCTACAACATGATGCCATTCAGATTAAAAAATGCCGGTACCACTTATCAACGCCTAATAAACCGGATGTTCGAGGAACAAATAGGAAAATTGATGGAAATTTACATTGACGATATGTTGGTTAAGTCCATGAGAGAAGAGGACCATTTAAAGCATTTGCAGGAGACATTCAGCATATTGAAGAATTACAATATGAAGTTGAACCCGAAAAAATGTGCGTTTGGAGTCGGATTAGGTAAATTCCTCGGGTTTATGGTATCCAACCGGGGAATCATGATCAATCCCGACAAGATCAAAGCCATCGAAGATATCACGATCATGGACAACGTGAAGGTCGTGCAAAGATTAACCGGATGCATAGTCGCCCCAGGGCGATTCATCTCGAGGTCCTTCGATAAGAGCCACCGATTCTTCTCGCTACTAAAGAAGAAGAACAACTTCTTGTGGACCCCGGAATGCCACAGGCCTTGGAAGAACTCAAGCGATATCTATCGAGCCCACCACTGTTTCACACACTGAAGGCAGGCGAACAAATATACATGTACTTGGCAGTAACGGATAGGGGTGGGCATTCGGTACTTCGGTTCGGTATTTAATAATTTCGGTTCGGTATTTCGATATTCGGTTTATCAATTGTGTATACCAAATACCGTACCAAAATATTTCGG
>ML336869.1:0-21068 GCA_005239505.1 Nicotiana paniculata | reverse complement strand
CTAATACCCTCGTCAGATATACATGGCCAAGGAATGCTACTGAGTTCAGCCAAAATTCACATTTGGAGAGCTTAGCATATAACTTACGATCCTGAAGCGTCTGCAATACTATCCGCAAGTGGCCCGCATGTTCCGCCTCCGAACGAGAATACACCAAAATGTCATCAATGAATACGATCATGAACACATCAAGATAGGGACTAAATACAGTATTCATGAGATCTATAAAAGTTGTTGGGGCATTTGTTAGCCCAAACGACATCACCAAGAACTCAAAGTGCCCATATCTTGTCCGGAAGGTCATCTTTGGAATATCCGTCTCCTTAACCCTCACCTGATAATACCCTGAACGTAAGTCAATCTTGGAGATATACTTGGCACCCTGGAGTTGGTCAAACAGGTCGTCAATCCTTGGAAGTGGATACTTGTACCTTATAGTAAACTTATTCAACTGTCGATAGTCGATACACATCCGTAACGACCCGTCTTTCTTCCGCACGAACAGGACTGGCGCATCTCAAGGTGAAGTGCTAGGCCTAATGAAGCCCTTATCCAGCAAGTCCTTCAACTGCGTCTTCAACTCACACAAATCTACCGGGGCTATCCTATATGGAGGAATAGATATGGTTTGAGTGTCAAGCAATACATCAATGCTAAACTCAATCTCCCTTTCAGGTGGAAGGCCTGGAAGTTCATCTGGGAAAACATCTGGAAATTCATTGACCATGGGGATTGATGGTAGAGTAGGAGGCTTTGTCTCCTCATCCCTAACGCGAACGAGATGATAAATGTACCCTTTTGAGATCATATTACTTGTCTTAAGATAGGAAATAAACCTACCTTTCGGCGTAGCAATGTTCCCTTTCCATTTGAATGACGGGTTCATTAGGAAATTGAAACCTAACTATCTTCGTACGACAATCAACATTTGCATAGCATAAGGACAACCAGTCCATTCCCATTATCACGTCGAAATTAACCATTTCTAATTCAAATAAATTCGCCGAGCTTTGACGACTACAAATCATCACTGTGCAACCTTTTTATACCCTTCTAGCAATCACAGAATCTCCTATCAGAGAGATACCGCAAGTGGTTTACTTATCAATTCAGGTTCAACGCCAAACTTATTAGCCACAAAAGGTGTAACATATGATAATGCAGATCCCGTATCAATCAACGCATATACATCGTAAGAAAACACAGAAAATATACCTGTAACAACATCCTAAGACGACTCGAGATCCTGTCGACCTACTAGAGCGTAGGTTCGATTTTGAGCACCACTCGAACTCGGCACTGCACCTCTACCTCTACCACGACCTGTCAACTGCTGAAAACCCCCTGTTGGAGGTCGAACTGATGAGGAAGAACCAGACACAGATCCAGTTGGCTGAGCCATACCACCACCTTCTCTATTAGGACAATCCCGATTCATATGGCCAGGTTGTCCGCAAGAGTAGCACGCATCAAAACCTCGACGGCACAGTCCAAAGTGGGCCTTGCCACACTGATCACAATGGGGTGTTGGGAGTCTTGTCTGACTAGTATACCTATGATATTGCGAGCCTGATGCCCGCGAACTCTGACCTGGACCAGAATAGGTTAATCGATCATACCGAGGCCTCTGAAACTGTGGAGGAGCACTAGCTACAGGTGGTGCCGAACTCCTCGAAAACTGGGGCCTAACACTACCTCTAAAGTCATGAGAATACCCTACAAACCTCGCCCTCTTGTGTTGGCCCCTATCCTGCTCTCTATCTGCCCTTTGCTGGCACTTAAGATCCTCTTGGGTCTGAGCATAAGCCTGAATATGGGAAATATCCATGCCCTCCACGAAGGAGGTTGTCGTGCACTCATTTATCAGATGTGGTCCCAACCCGTTCACGAACATATGCACCCTATCACTCATCTCGGCCACCATATGAGGAGCATACCTTGCTAAAGAATCAAACTGCATGCTATACTCTCGCACACTCATATTACCTGTTCTAAGGTTCAAGAACTTGTCAGCTCTAGCTCGTCATATCTCAACGGGAAAATAGTGACGAAGAAAGGCCTCAGAAAATTCCTTCCACATAGCTGGAGGGGCATTCAGACCCCTGGATCTCTCCCAACTATCATACTAGAAAACCACTAAATCCCGTAACCAATATAAAGCCAACTCTACTACCTCTGTATTTGTAGCATGCATAACCCGTAGTGTACGATGAACCTGGTCAATAAAAGTCTGTGGGTCCTTCTTGGGGTTTGATCTGGTAAACACTGGAGGGTCTAGATTTATAAAATCACGAACTCTCGTATTATCCGATTTATCAACAACACCGGTATTCAGCCTCTGAGCCTGAGAAGCTACCAAGCTAGTAAACAACTGCACCGCATTCTGCATATCCTACTCTATAGGGCCAGACGGAGGAACAAGTGGTGTTGGGTTCCTCCTAATATCCTCTGGATGAGACGGAGTAGATGAGGTATGAGACGGCATCTCACTCTGAGCCTCACTTTGGCCTACTCTAGCTTGAGTCACCTGACTGGTACCCTCTCTCGCAGCTATATCAAGTCATCTACTAATCGATTGCTTCCTAGTCGAAGGCATCGCTGAAAGAAAACAAGGTTAATATTAGATACAACACTAAAGACTCAAATCTATGCACGATCTTGATTTAGGAAGAAGGTAACAACCCTAGATGTCACGTAGTCTCCTGATTATAAATGTGGCGCGCTACACATCCATAATCAAGACTCTACTAGATACGGCTCATAGACAACCCCTAGGACAGACCTTGCTTTGATATCAAGTTTGTCATGACCCAAACTGGAGGATCATGACTAGTACCCGGGCCATACTTGTCGAGCACCAACGTACATTTTATCTAATCTTCTTATTATCTTTAAGGGCCGACGAGATCAAAATAAGTGGTAGATATGGATTATGAACACCAAAAAATGGTAGATAATGGAATGAGCATGGATAACATGGGATAACAAGACTGCCAGGAAACTACATATAAGTTAGGAGCTACCACGCTTCCATGAAAGACTATACAACAAAAATCATCCGACAAGGGATACCAAACTATACATGAGTCGACACCTGTCTATGAGCCTCTAAGGGAGCATAAGTAATGCAACATTGTAGGAAAAGGGCCCCGACATACCCATAATATCTATAACAAAAATGCATACCAAGACCATGGCAGGTCCGGAGAAGGGATCTCGCCTATATAGCCATTCCACGCCCTTCGTGGAAACTCCTGGCGATATTGACCCTTTTGGAGATGCTCCATTAACCACAACTACAGCAGCAAATTGCAACCCTCGAAATGTTTGGACCCTTTCTGGCAGTGGTCCAAGGCCCGGTAAATATCAACTATAATCATAGGGACTATGGTGTATGTCTGTCCCTCGATTCCTTCCATTAGAGTCTTGGTGACCATAGCCAATCTAGTGTGAATTCTTTCCCTTTTTGTTGGGAACACTATCATACCCAAGAAGCAAACAATGAACATGAAAACTCTGCGATGAAGATGTCCCAAGGAAGTGATGGAAAAATCATCATTGAAAATAGGGTAGGACTTGCTATGACCATATCTCTCATACAAGTAGTCAAATGGTATATAAGATTTTTTTAAGCACTCCAAATCAGCGTTCTTTTTCGGACCCATCATTTTTAGAAATCCCCTACCAGTGTGATTTTTAGGTACTAATAACCCAGGGATGTCCCAAGGTAGCCCAGAAAATCCCCCGAGTTCTTGTAGGAGCGGGTCATTTCTATATCACTGAAGCGAAACACTAATTTTTCAAGATCCCAGAACATGGTTGCAGCTTCTATCAACATGTTATTTGGATGGATGTCTAACACAGAAGGCAAATTTCCCAGGACCTTCTTCACATATTTTTTGTCACTTGAGGAAAGATCTTCCCACCAGTCTAGTAGCAGTGGTGGTATACTTTGGACCATGCCGAACCTGGGGACCTCGTGCCTCATTTTCTGCAAAATAAATAAAGTTAGGCCCTTTCCCCCTCCAGATTTGACTATTTATATATCGATGATTAGCACATTGGCATTTAGTTCTCCAAAATTAATGCACAAAATGTGGTTGCGTCCGTTGGGATTATGGAAACCCCGGTAGACTTTTGGATAAGGCTTATCTTAAAGGGTTATTATGTGGACAACATACTAACCCGACTAGGTTTGACCATGATGCATGTATAGTTATAATCAGAGTAAGGTTGTTATGGGGTTCTATACTGGTACCCTCAAGCGGACAACTTGAGGGGGAAAGGCACAGAACCGTCGATTGCACCGCTGATCGACTAGTTTTACCGCAAATAAACCTTTCCGAATTTAAAGGGTGATATATAGGAAGAGCGCAACCACTCATCAAGCGTTGCTAAAGGATTGATTACGCACGAGTGGAATATGATGTTGAGCATGATTTATGCAGCGGTAAATAACATGTTGTCACGTATTTGCATGTTAGGAAAATAATAAACACGGTATTTAATAATTGAAAGACGTTTAAGAAAGAAAAATAAAGAAATAAGTCAATTTCTGCAGTAAATAATATAGGGGAAAATTAGGTATCAACAGTCTAAATCCTATTATTAGCTAATTTCTTTGGTTATCAGAAACCCGAGTACTTCTTAAAATAGCTTTGACTAAGAATCCAATTCTTTGGTTAAAACAAAATAGTCACTCAACGGATAGGTAGAGTAACTTATGAGCTTGAATTTCCCCCAGAGTTAGAGTCAATCCATTATCCATGCTACAGAAGTGCATTGAGACCTTTCTCGGGTTGTCCCTGTAGGTCATGGTGTGAGCTCTTATTTTTGACTTGCAGTACTTATGATTGACGACCGTGTGAGGCCAAGTGGTGATACCTATAGACATTGGCCTAGTGTGGCATGTATAGTATATTTTTTAGTTGCATGCATGTTAGTTTTAGTCTAGTGTACGGAGGAGATTTTGGTAGAATTTTTGCAAGTCTCTAAGAGTTAACATTCAAGGACGAATGTACCCCATACTTCCATTTGGAATGCATCTTAAGTGAATGAATATAAGACGAAGAGTTTAAGGACATTTACAAAGATAATAATAAGTTAACACATGTGTTACGGAAGTATCGTGAGGGTTGGAAGCTAAACGAATCAAAGATGTTATAACACATACTTTCGCGATAAGAATAGGGGTGCTTAATATTCTAAGGTAATTTAATTATATAATATTCGTGTGTTATTTTTTGAAGTCAAACAAGTTGTAAAATAAAAGTCGGCAAAAGTTATGGCTAGTTATGTTCATAATTATACTGAAATTTCGGTGTAATAACACTGAGCTTTTCTTCCAATATACTTGAAGTTACGGGGTGATCCAACCACCAAAATTGAAGATATACGATCTAGTTTCCACTCTATTAAAATAGTTTGTCGATAAGATATCAGCGTAGAGAGATATTAGCATTTTTGCGACACTGCATAGGTAGTCTCTATGGGGCCCACTTAGACGGTGGTCGACCTACTTCGTTTTTAAAATGATTTGAACGACCATTTTTGCTTCATTTTTTTACCCAACTTCATCCCCACACTCCTCCTAACCCTCCTAAATAGATTTAAAAGGTTCAAGGGTGACTCCAAAGTGATTACACCGTATTTCAACATCAAAGGTTAGGCATGGTGAAGAATAATACTCATAAAATGTTGTGGTGTGATTGAGAGTTGTTGTGAGCTACATCAACTGGGGATTTCAAGTTATATCTACTGCCTAAGGTAAGTAAATCATGTTCTTGGTTGTACTTAAGGTTAATCATATATTGGTTGAATCATTTGAGTAAAATCTACAAGAGAGAAATTGATACAGTATAAGGAATTGTTATCTTTTTTTTATGGGCTATATTGAGGCTATATATATGGTTTTTTATGGCTGAAAACTGTAAGAAATAAGTTGAATATGTTATGGTTGCTGTTATTAAGCTTATATATATGTTAATTAAGTTGATCGAAGAAGAAAATATGATAAACAAGAGATTCACGATAAAGGTTAAGGTGCTAAATGTGTGGCGTATTTTTGAAGATTATTCATATGATGCTTTTGGGATAAAAATGATACGGTAAGCATAAAAATAGTGTTATAGATATTGTAGGAAGATTCAGGAAAAATGAATTGGATTCAGATAATATTTTGTTGATCATAAATCGAGCATACCGCTCAAAATGGTTGTTCAAGTAATCGGAAAGCTTATTGTGAATTGTATTGTTGTTTGGGATGTTTGGTGACTTTTAGTAACTTATGGGATATAGTATAAATAGGGAAGGTGCTGTCCATTTTTTTATATAATATTATTGTCGAAATATCGAAGTTACAACGCTTATATGATGTCGACGAAGTAAATGTAAGAATATCATATTGATCTTGGTTGATGATTGGCATGAAGTTTGCAAAGGTATGCTAAGGCTAAACCTTTTCTTTATTTTGGCATGATTCCATAACTAAATGCATGTTATAACGAGACAAAAAGAGAAGTTCGTGTTCTTGATTATGTACATTATTCTAGTCTCATAAGTTATAGTATTCTCTCTTATCAAGAATTTATATTCTGTTAAGCATTGTCTTCTTTCACTCAAGAGGGTAGAGGGTCTATATATATATATATATATATATATATATATATATAGTATTATAGTATTTTTCACTCCCACCGAGCTATAATCGGTGGGCAGGTCCCTATTTGATTAGATGGTCGAGTGCCTATGAGAGAGCACACAATGATCGAGTAGTGATTTATATACCAAGCCTATTGTGGTCGAGCGCCTATGAGCGAGCCCAGAATGGCTGAGTAGTGATTTATATACCAAGCCTACTATGGTCGAGCACCTATGAGCAAGCCTAAAATGGTTGAGTAATGATTTAGATACCTAGATTACTATGGCCGAGCGCCTATGAGCGAGCCTACTACGGCCGAGCAGTTATACATACCGAGACTTATAGACCCAGATTACTATTTTACTTACTATATTGAGAGAGTTGAGTCAGTATCAGCAGGTAAGCATATCTTCATATCATCTTTGACTCCCAGTTACTTTCAGTTATTATATTATCAATTCAGTTTCAGATTTTAGTTATTGTATTACCTTAAATACTCGATACATTATTTTGTACTGACGTCCTTTTTGTCGGGGACGCTGTATTTCATGCTTGCATGTTCTGAACAGTTGAATAAACCTTCTCAGTAGACAGATCCAAACATTATCTTGATTAGTAAGCTCCACTCTATCGGGGTTACTAGTTGTAGACTTTGGAGTCCATTTTGTATATACAAACTTGATGGGTAGGCCAGGATCCTATCATGACCATGATACTGTTGTGTAATCTTTAAAGGCTTGTAGATGAGTAATGTCGATTTTGTATGTCAGTATTGTGGCCTTGCCAGCCCTATGTATATGTTCAGTTTGGTATTGATGGTTGTAGACGTTCATGGCGATCTTGTCATCCTGCACAATTATGTATATGAGCTTCTGGGTATGCTTACCCCTCAGATAAGATAGACGTTATTTTCAGATGATTTAGAATATGGCATTGTCGTCTTTAATTGGTATTGTCGGCTTACAGGTAGGCTTCATCGGGCCTAAGTTGAGGGCTACCACTCCGGACTTCACAATTACATAGTGATATGCTCGGGCAGAGTATAGCACCCGGTGCCAACCACGCCTCCCAGATTGGGGTGTGACATAATCCTACACCTACGTCTAATGTAATGAATAATACCTCCATGCAACAACATCAAACACTTTATTTGAAAAAATATTTGAAAAAAAGATGAGGACTCCGTTCAAAATTTGTAAAGAACCCAGTTGAAAATTTCAAAAAAAAAAATATATTAACCAAATTATAACATTACACTATTACATTATATACTATTGAATTATTTATCATATACCAAAATATCTTATAGTATATCAAAATGATAAACTATTGCAATTAATAATATATTGTTAAAATAATTATTGTATACCAAAATAGTGTAATATATCATTTTGGCATATAGTACAGATTCTTCTTCTTGCTTGTTCAACTCAATTTCAATTCAAATTTCAAAGTTTTACTCAATTTCCATCAAATTGACTCAGAAATTAGCCACGCCTCCAATTATTATTTCGTACATATTCCAGTCAGAATCGAATCAAAATAACTACAAACTCAACAAACCCAAGTTATAAGTTTCAAGATTTAAGGTCCTCCAACAACGGATTTAATTTTTGTCATAATAATATCTCCAAAAATCATTAACACCATAATCTACATATCATAGAACAACACCTATTGAATTTCAACAGCAAAATACTTCAAAACACACATTAAAATTCGTATTTGAAATTTTGAACTCATCCAAATAGAGTTTAACATTTTTTTCAGATCTCAAAAGTTTGATATAATTGAATTATGTGCTCATCTAATTCAAATACTAAACAAATTAACAGCTAATTCAATATTGAATTTAAAACCGGAACAGAAAGAAAGAGGGAAAGAAATAAAGAAGAAGGATAATAAATATGGATTGCATAGGCGTTTAGCGCATTTTACCCCAAATAAATAGAAGTCCAAGAAATGAAGTAAGAACTTATAGGGTTGTGCCAACTAAATATTCCGAGCAAGTCTGATGTTTTTCTGTGTAGAAAACGTATATATATATAAGTAGAAATTTGACAGACATGTTGAGCGATAAATTGGGAATTTTTTTTACAAAATAAACACAAGAACATTGGATACGTTAGTGCAACTAGACTTCAAATATCTAGGAAGACACCAAACAGCACGTGCACATAATCCTATCAGTATTTGTCACTTTGTCGAAATCTCATGACAGGTAGGATTGAGAAGAGACAAGGTTGATTTTATTTTATGATTATGTGTTTAAGTTTTTTTTCCAGTTCAACTATTCAGTTCGTAGCTTACTGATCTAATTAATTTGAATTAGCACATGACCATGTCCACTAAGGAAGTAAAATACTTTCTATAAAAAAAAAAATTATCCATTCCTAAGGTTAGAAAAATTGATACTTCAAGCTAGGAACATATATATATATATATATATATATATATATATAAAACGATTTTTACCTGATCAGTTGTTCGATATTATTTGAAAAGGAGTAACCAAATACAAATATGTTTTGGTCCATAACTCTCACATATCGTCTTCCATGCTTCTCCACATTTCCTCAAATATCTATGCTCCAAAAGCCAAATAGTTATTGCATCTCCATGTTTATTTTATTCAATTTAAGCCCCTATTTTTAATTGACAAAAGGACAAAACACACCGTCAAAATTAGCAAAGTCAAATCTCTAATTAAAGACATTAGATTAGCTTAGCTTGCCATTAGTATTTAATGAAGCACTATAATCTTGCTTAAGATTCTAGTTAGGATCAAGGTATGTCACATATGTAGTAAACAAGCCGACATACTTTCAAGCATAATTTATTTTAAAATTCATTGTCTTAAAGCTTAATTAATTTGTTAGTTAGCCATTAAAATTTAATAAAGGTTGCATTGCTAAGTTTCCCAAATTAATGCTTTTCAAATTATATGTAATCTTTCAGAAAGTAGTAATTTTTTCCACTCTTTACATGTGATGGGGAACCATAATCAGACAAGAAAAAAATCTGCAGATATATAGACTGTAAATACGAAGTCGGTCAAATCTCTACTTTTTTGGCTCATTTCCGACATCCTTCAATAACCCTAATACTATACCACGTTAAAACTAGGTTTTTATAGTACTTCTCTTTCTTTCTAATAATTAAGTATTCAAGCCAGTTTGCACATATATTAATTGTATATTTTTGGTATATGTTATCTCTCACTAGCATAAATAATTCTGTCGACCACGAGACCACGAAAACTCAGGATAGGATAGTAGCAAAAAATTACCAAGCACTTTGATATATGAATTATAATTCTTTACAATTTTCATTTTATTAATCACTATGCCACATCCTCGAATTTGTGAGTTTTTGAATTGTTATAGAATTATGATGACCTACTGAACACCTCTTTAATATAATACTACTAAACAGAGATCCCAGTTATTAGAAGCATCCATGCTTCTACGTGTGGTTTGTCTTCTTTCTCTAGATTCATCGCATTGATTTTTCACCTTCAGAAATCAGAACCATTCGTTTTATATATTTGCATATAGCTTCACTCTCTCCTCCAACTCAACTCCACATAATTGCAACCTAAAGAAAGAAAGATCCCAATCTCCAATTGCATTTTCGTGTTTTATATATACGAAGTAAAGGCTCTAAACTCGACTCCTTCGCATCGAATTTCAAGTTCAACATGGCTTCTTCATGTCCTAGTCCACATGCAAAGTTTTCATTCGAGTGTCGACCAAAGTTGCTTAAAGATTTCCTCCAAGACGATTCCCCTTCTTACTCCTCCAGTATAAGTTATAAATCACACCCTCAAAAATCTTATAAATCAACAAGTCAAAGATTTTTGAACAAAAATTCATCTCAATTATTACATAGAAGTCGATCATCTAGAGCTGCTTCAGCTACTATATCTGCTATTCACAAGGTCATGAACATTGTTAAGTTCTTGCCATTTGCCTATATTAAATCCCCATCCATTTCGAGAAAACTATCAAGAAGAAATCACAAAGAGACTGAAAATTATATTATGAACCATGATGTCTCAATTACGGTCAAAGTCAAAGTCAAAGATATCTTACGGTGGAAATCATCTAAGGACCTAGGGGAGGAGAAATCTACACCGTTGGATTATGACAGTGATTTTACTGCTGAGAATTTATCTTCTTGGTGTGGTGAAATTGATGAATGCTATGGTAAAAGTAATTTACTTGAAGAAGGTGTCGGTGGTTGTTGCGTTAGAGAGACAAGAGGAATCAAATTGGACCCCGAGGTAATTTTCTTTTAGAGTTTCTCTTATTTAGTAAATATCTACTAAATTGATTTAATAGTAATATCGTACCATCATATTGCATGAACTTTTGCATCCGTGTTGAAATAAATCTAATATATATACTGCTTCGTCAGTTTTTGTTCCGCCTCGTATAGAGTTTGACGTAGCTTCATTAATAATTTCTCAATCTTTTACTAACTTATTAAAATTAGGTTTTATGGTTAATTTCATCTTATAGTCCTCATCTCATGAAAGCTATCTGGTAAATAACATCTCGAGTGTATAATGCTAATATCTAGTTCGAAAATATATATTTATTTAATTCTTTTGACAGAATTAATTGTCCTATTTTTCTTTAAGGGAGGAGGGGATGGATTGCTCATAACTCGTAAGGGTGGTGATGAAATTGAATCTAGGATCTAATCTATATGTTGAAGTGAGCAACTATATGAGTTAAAAGTTTAAGTTATACTTTTTTAATTATTTAATTATGTCTTTAATAACTTGTACAATTTTAGTTGTTCTCGTTTTTAATTTGGGTAACAGTGAAGAAGTATTCCATCGAATTTTTGAGCTAATATATGATGGACTTGTGTATAACAGGAACACTATGAGAACGAGCAGCACAGTCCAGTCTCAGTTCTTGAATCTCCATTTCGTGAAGATCAGGACGAATACGTTTCTTTCAATAGAACTCTCGTTGATACTGACAGTAAGTCTCGATCTCCAAGTAGCTCAACGATTTAGCTTATAATTTATATAGAAGAATTAACCCAAATAGCTGGGCACCCAATCGCTTAAACTAAAAAACGCCGGTGAAGGTATAATATATACATAATTTATTTACTACATATTATAATTGTGTATAATCTATGTATATGGCTAGAAAAAATAAACAATAAATATGACCCGCTATTTGTGTAAATACATGGATAGCTAGCCAAAATATCTGGCACATTGTACTTTAACTTATTGTAGTAGGTACTTATCTTACTTTTAGGTTATAAATCCATTATTTATGGATAGTTATCCACAGTTTTTAGGTAACTTGATAGTGTAAAAAAAATTTTACAAGCCAATGTATAAAAGTTAAAACATTTTATGATGGTGTGCGGTCAACTTGCATGCACGACTATTCCAATTACCTCAATACCTTCAAATTATTTTTTTTCTACGTACAAGGAAGTATATGTTATAATGAGATCGTCTAAAAGACAGGAATTAGCAACGGACAAATTATATAGCCAAACACAAAAATGTCCTATTTAGAAACGAATTAGCGACAAATTATTAAGAAATTTTGTTAGCTACGAGCGATTTAGCGACAGATTAGTGATGAAATTCGCAGCTAATTCAAGTTGTATTCCCGTCGATGATGATTAACTTGTCACTATATTGCAGGAAGAAAGTGCATGCTCAAGGAAAGAATTCAAGCGTTTGAGAGTCTTGAAGGAGGAAACACTAGCTTTAACGAGGAGGATGAAGAAGAACTAGAACAAGAAATGCATGAGATTGAAGAAAACGCAAAGAAATTATTAAGCCATTTCAAAGAAACTGAAAACTTGTGGACGGAAGATAGTGAAGCAAATGTGGATGATCAGCTTTTATTGGATTTCTTTTGGCATGAACTGATTCAAAACAATGTTGATGAAAGTGAAGTGTTAATGAGAGAAGCTAAATCTTTGATCAATGGAGAGTCTAATGATGAATTCGAGTGGGAGATAGAGGACAAAAGGGAGGCCTATATAAGGGATATGCAAAGACTAGGGAGATGGAATTACAAGTTTGAAGATGAGAAAGAAGAGTTGGCATTACACTTGGAATTTGAGGTGCTTAATGATTTGGTCCATGAGGTCTTGTCTGATTTCTTTTGCATTTAATCGCTAAAAGAAGTGAACAAACGTACTCGCTCTGTGTCTTGTTCTCTGTCGTCATGAACTAGGACCGCGAGCAATAAAGGTAGAAAAAAACAGATCAGAGAATGATTCCATTTTTTCCTTAAAACAACATATAGAATTTGAGCGGAATTTGTTATTTTGTGGCATGAATTATTTTCTTGTATTTTTAGGAAAATATAATCCCTATAGGTTTAGAAAAACCCATTGTCCTAACAGATTTGGGAAAGGAAAACTTATAGTCCTTGTCAAATTGGGAAATCTTTCTCTTATAGGCTTGGGACTATTTGAGATCTATATATAGAGGTTGTAGTTGGGAATCCTAGAGATTCTACTGTATTTTTCTTCTCATTCATATAGTAAAAACTCTCTTTGCTTTTGTCCCGAGGATTAGGCTTAGCCGAACCTCGTTAAATCCTTGTGTTGATTTTTCTTCTCTATTTGCTTTGTGTGTGATTGTGTGCTAGTTAACCCACGATATTTCACAACAATTGGTATCAGAGCAAGGTTCGGGTTTCTAGATACAATTTAAGACTAAGATGTCTTCATCATCTTCAACAAAGTACGAAATAGAGAAATTTGACGGGGGTTCTAGTTTCAGTCTATAGAAGATTACGATGAAATCGTCCCTGGTGTTACAAGGGTTATGGAAGGTAATTGAAGAAGATTTTCCTGAAAAGATGAAAGAGACAGAGAATGCAGACCTAAAGGAGTGGGTTTTGAGTGCGATCTTCATGAGCATTACAGATAGCATTCTTCGGGAAATTGTTGAAAAAACTTCTGCAGCAATGGCATGGAAGAAGCTGGAAGATCTGTATTCTAAGAAATCACTGACAAACCGCCTCTACCTGAAAAAGAGGTTATACAATCTCCGTATGAATGAAGGTACACCTGTTAAAACTCACCTTGATGAGTTTAATCCAATTATAATGGACCTGAAGAATGTGGATATCAAAATTGAGAGTGAGGATCAGGCCTTGATTGTGTTATGTTCTTTACCACCGTCTTATGATACTTTTGTCGATACGCTGCCATATGGGAAAGACAACATTTCACTAGAAGATATTAGTAATGCACTAAAATTTAAAGAGTTAAAAAAGAGCTTTCCAGATGGCATAATTGAGGACGAGGGTCTTGTGATTAGAGGAAGACAATACAAAAGGACTTTAACAGGAAAAAGTCAACCGTCAGATCAAAGTTTAGAGCAAGGAAGCAACACTGCTATGAGCGCGGGGAGCAAGGTCACTACAAGAGAGATTGTCCTAAGCTGAAGGAGAAAAGAGGGAAGCAGAAAATAGATAATTCGAAAAATATTGTTGACACTGGCAATATTTCTGATGATAGTGACTATGTAGGGGAAGTCTGTGCTGTGAGTTCTAGTCATGGGCAGAATTCTTGGGTTCTTGATTCAAGTGCTACTTTTCACATGTGTCTACACAAGAATTTGTTTGCAACTTACAAGCAAATGCACGGGACTGTCTACATGGGAGATGACAATCCATTACCAGTAGAGGGGGGTGGTAACATCAAATTGAGAATGTTCGACGGAATTATCAGAAACATTGATTGTTGGCATGTTCCTCGGATAAAGAGAAATTTGATTTCTCTTTCGACTTTGGATGATCAAGGATATAAATTTTACTCTGAGAATGGAATACCTAAAGTGTGTAAGGGCTCCATGGTACTCATGAAGGGTAGAATACCTTCTAAATTGTATCATCTTCAGGTCAGTGTAGTTAAAGGGGAAGCTGTTGTAGCTTCTGGGAAAAGTGATCTGAATCAGTCTCAGTTGTGGAACTTGCGACTTGGCCATATGAGTGATAATGGATTATCTTTATTGAGTAAGAAGAATTTGCTGAATGGGTACAAAAATCAAGTTTTGAATTTTTGTGAGCATTGTGTGTTTGGTATACAGACAACGGCAAAGTTCAGCAAGAAGGTCGAGTACAAGACCAGAGACAAGTTAGATTATATACACTCAGACTTGTGGGGTCCAAAAAGAGTTCCCTCCAAGAGTGGTGCCAGGTATTTTATGACATTGATTGATGATTACTCAAGGATGGTGTGGGTGTATTTTTTGAAAACAAAAGATGAGGAATTTCCGACATTTGTTAAATGGAAGACGATGGTTGAGAGGCAAACGGAAAGAAAAGGTAAGTGTCTTCGAACTCAAAATGGATTGGAATTTTTCAATTCTGAATTCGATAATTTCTGCAACAGAGAATGCATAGTGAGACACCGCACTTTTGTCAGAACACCACAACAAAATGGTGTTGCAGAACGTATGAATAAAATGCTTTGTGATAAGGCACGAAGCATGCTTTCACTCTCATGTGTTAGCAAAGATATTTGGGTTGAATCAATCAATACAACTTGTTATTTGGTCAACAGATCTCCATCCACAAGTATTGAGTTCAAAACTCCTTTTGAGGTATGGTCCGGTTTGCCTGCTGATTATTCAAATTTAAGAATATTTGGTTTTCCTACTTATGCTCATGTGAGGGATGGAAAACTTGAGTCGAGGGCAAAAAATATTTCTAAGATATGCAACTCGAGAGATAGAGGTTGTGGTGCACAGATCAAAAGACTCCAGGGTTAACTATCATTAGGGATGTAACATTCAATGAATCTGCCTCACTGGACAGACAGAGGGAGAAGGCAATAGCAGAAACAGATCGTGGTGTCAATGACCGCATAGATCTAGAAATTGAATCTCCACTAGCTCAGCCCAGTAGTTCTAAAGTAGAGGAAGTGGAGGAGGTGCAAAATATTGATCAAGATGATAATGTGGATGCACCTGCGCAACAACAACCATATAGCATTGCAACAGAAAAAGAGAATAGAGTGATCAATCGACCACAAAGGTTTGCAAACGTAGTTGATGGGAATCTTCTTGGATATACGAATCCAGTGGGATTTTCTTTTGCAGTTGCAGAGACCGTTGATGCATTTGAGTGTTATAGCTACTCAAAATCTATTCAGATTACAGAACCAAATCGACGGATTAGTGCTATGGCTAAAGAGATTGAGTCTCTCAACAAGTTTAGGTGTTTCCTAGACTTGGTTGATGTGTGCGGCAATGGATAGAGCCCTTGCGAGGGCTTTAGGCAAGGTAGAGAGACGTTGTTCCTGTTGATGAAGAGAATTCAAGCCAAGGGGAAGATTTGTTATTTTGTGGCTTGAATTATTTCCTTGTATTTTTAGGAAAACCATAATCCCTATAGGTTTAGGAAAACTCATTGTCCTAATAGATTTGGGAAAGGAAAACCTATAGTCCTTGTCAAATTGGGAAACCTTTCTCTTATAGGATTGGGGCTAGTTGGGATCTATATATAAGGGTTGTAGTTGAGGATCCTAGAGATTGTACTGTGTTTTTCTTCTCATTCACAGTGGAAAACTCTCTTTGCTTTGGTCCCGAAGATTAAACTTAGCCAAATCTCGTTAAAGCCTTATGTTAATTTTTCTTTTCTATTTACTTTGTGTATGACTGTGCGCTAGTTAACCCACGATATTACGCAACAGAATCAATCCGATCATTGTGGTTTCTCTTTTACATGTATGCATATCAACATGTATAGAACGTGCTGTAGGACTAAAGTGTAGCTCAACTAGGAGAGGCTGAACTACAACTGTGTTCGTTCTGTACCCAAGACTTTTAATTAGTTGTGGGTGCTCAACTGCTTTAAATCTCGAAGTGCGGTTTGAGATCGGCTGTTGTATGTTATTAGTAGTAAATATATAGTGTTTGGTTAAAGCAAAACACTATATGTCCGCCATTGGTTCTGTCTAATTCCAACATAAATGTTGCACGCAGAGTATCCTATGTTTGTAAAGTTGATGAACCTAGAAATGTTAAACAATTAAACCTCATTTCTATTAATTTCATATGCTTAATCGCCTTATTTGTTTTTTCCTTGTTGGCAACCAATAATTACAACTCTATTCTGATCATGGCTTCACCCATATATAAGAGATTCGTATAATATTAAAAATGTTGATATAATTACTAATGAAATGTTTAGAATATCTCTATTAATTGCGTGCGAATTAATATAATCTTGATAGAATTCGACAGTCAACCAGTTAAATAGTTCTTGCACTTACACCATGGTTTAATATTTGATAGAAGTCTCACAAGAGTCAATTGGCCTTTTATAGAAGCTTTTTCATTTGCATAATGAGAAACTTTTACCCTGATTAAATGGAATGGCCTGAATTGGATAAATCCTGCTGATTATTTCAAGTAGAATTAAAAGCAACGTAATGGGTATCTAGTAAATTAAAAATCTTTTAGACATATTAGTAAACACTAATCTTGCAGATACTATAAAACGACACATTCAATGTCCGGGACGCCAATCACCACTTCACGCTTGTTTACCCGAAAATTTGGATAACAATTAAAATTATATTGTGGTTTTAAGATATGTGATTTCACCCAATACTAATTGATAAATGAGGAAGTAAATGACAAATTTAAACTGTAAAATTAACAAATCAGTGCGCGAGCTGAACCTCGACCTCGAATTAAAGTACTCTCGAGGTGATAATAGTATAAGAACAATAAAGATAAAGTAATTTTGATGAACAGTAAGCAAAGAAGAAAGAATTTATAGCGTTTCTCAGTGAATGATGATGATTACAAGTGACTGGAACTCCTCTTTATATAGTAGAGGAATCCTAATTATGGTATACTTCTAATTACAGAAGGAAATCGCATAAACAGCTAATTAACCGCTGCTGATTTGATCCGTTCCGAGATTCATGCCACGATCCTCGACCAATCACGGATATCTCGCTCTTTCTGTTATTAAGCTATATCACTACTAAAAATCCGAGAAAAAGCGACCAAAGTTGGTCGCTAAACAGTGCAAAAACGACCAAAAGGCATCCAAAATGGCTTGATCGCTTTTTCGTTGGTCCCTTTACCTTAGGGACCAAAGATGGTCGCTAATTAGCGACCAACTTTGGTCTCTAAGGTAAAAGGACCAAATATTCCGGGTATCAAAAAAAGCGACCAACTTTGGTCTCTATTTTTAAATTACGTTTTTTATTTATTTATTATTATACAAAATATAGCGACCAACTTTGGTTTGTAAATAAAATATAATATTTTAAAATCTGGAAAATAGCGACCAAAGTTGGTCTAATTTTTTTAATTTTTTATTACATAAGCGACCAACTTTGGTCGCCAATTTTCAAAAAAAATGTTTTTTAATAAAATAGCGACCAAAGTTGGTCGCTATTCTGGAAATCTCGGTTAATTAGCGACCAATTTTGGTCGCTATTGCCCAGGAAAAAAAAGTTATAGAATAGCGACCAAAGTTGGTCGCTTTTCTGGATATTATTTTGGCAGAAACTGCCTATTTTGGCAGTTACACCACCTGCCAGCATACCAAATCCTATTACAACAACAACAACAACAACAATGCGAACTACAACAACAACACAACAGCAACAACAATAACACAACAACAATATTAAAACTAACAAAGTATAAAGTTCAATAGAACTAACACATTAAACTAACAAAACTAAGTTAACACTTATTACAAGCCCATTCGAAAACGGACCAAAGTTCTATTGTCTAGTTCAAAGTATATAAAAGTACTCAAGGACTGTTTCATTCAACATCATTATCATCACCGTCTGATGAATCTTCATTATCAAGACGGTAATGAGAAGGATCATTTTGTGGAGGACGAGAATAACGATCACGGGGAGGACAGGAGGAACTAGCACGGGGAGGACGGAAGGAACGCTCACGTTCAAGTTGAGCCTCTGGCGAGGACTCGCCATACCGGGGAATCGGAAAAGCTCCAGAAGCTAGGAGAGCTTTGAGCTGAGCTTGCATGCCATGGCACTGAGCTTGCATGCCAACGTACTCCTTGGAAGCTTCTAGCTCCGAGGAAGTCCCTATTCCTTGCATTCCACAGTGATAGCGATGGAACTTCTTAGTAGGAAGCCCGTATACCTTCCCCATTTTGCATCGCCAGCAGCCTCGATCCATATTCTTTCAGCATCCTCTNATTCCTCCACGTCAGCTGTGAAGCGATCCTATAAGAAAAATTACATTGAATTAGTATTTCAAAATTTATATAAGTGTAAATCAAAATACTTAATGAAAAGTGAAAACTTACATGTACAGTCGAGGCTCGGCCCTCGACCCACCTTTCTTGATCCGTCTCTTTCTTCTTCTTGACAATATGAGTCTCCTTGAATAACTCACTTGCTTCATTGGACTCCCCAACTTCTTTTCCCGAAAACTCATAAATTTTAGTTAATAAACAGAATATATATACTTTGAAAATTAAAATAAATTAATCAATTACGTACCATTCTTTTTATTGTCCCTTGGTTGATCGCACCTCCAGTGTGCAAGGACCCTCCCTTCTCGGATGCGCGAGCTTTCTTTCCTTTTTCACTCTTCTGTAAGAAGGTTGCGGTAAGCCATCACCTTTGCAAATCCTCCCATAAATGTTGAAGCAACCAACCGGCCTTCTTGTTGAATTGTCTAGCTTTGGAGAAACTATGCGACAAACGCTTCCGAGCTTTGAGATTAAAATTTGCAGCCACTTCCGCACTATAGTGGTGTTCCCATACACACTTGCGCTGTATTTCAAAAGTTAAATATTATATGAAAATATCATAAATATAAATAATTATACTACTTAAAAGAATATATATACCTTAAATTCATTGAAAATTTGCTCCTTTAGCGTGAATGGGAATTCACTTCAACTCGTATAGGGGGCATCATAAAGCTTTATGGTGGCTTTGGTGATTATCCTCGTAGTAATATTACTCGGGATGAACCTGCAATTTAACAAAAATGGAGAACATATTAATATCTTAGTACAAACTGTACAAAACAATAAACGTAAAAATAACAAATTACTCTTACCCATCACCCTGAGGGACTATAATGATTTTGCCATACTGATCATGATGCACCTCCTCGTCATCATCAGCATCATCGCCCGAAACTTGTACATTAAAGGCATGTGTGGAAGGTGTAGGGGGGTCAGAGCTACTATCTCGCAGGCGAAGGCCTGAAATAGATGGAGTCCCTGATGAAGATGGTTGTGATCCCTGTGACTGCGACATAGCTGGATCGACAGCAAGTGGCTGTGACACTGATGGTTGTGACCCCCGTGGCTGTGACACGGATGGATGTGATCCAGGTCGTGAGGCAGGTGGACTGTATGACGGACGTACAGTCTTATGGCCCTGTGATGAAAGACCCGGTGTCTGCACAAAGACGTAGGGCCGGTGATGTTGTGGAACCTCATAATAGCCATGGGGTAGAGGATAAGACATAGGCGCAGGCATCGGCATCTCTGAAGAGGGTGGAAAAGATGGAGGATTATCTTGCACCCTCCTCTTTCCATTACTAGCCNATAAGCAACATCTAACACATTCTCGACTTTCACCCTACCTACAGGCTTAGTTTTAATTACAACCCACCAATCAGACTTATTCCGCCGCAATGGATAAGGAGCATAATACACTTGCCTAACATTATGTGCAATTATGAAAGGATCATAGCGATTATACTCCCTCGTATGATTAACCTCAATTATGTTGTATTGGTTGTGTACTCTTGTACCTCTTGTTGGATGTGGGTCAATCCACTTGCATCTAAAGAGTATCAATTTATTATATGGCCAACCTGCATATTCTAGTTCAGTTATTTCTTTGAGCACACCATAATAATCAATATCTCCAACTTGATTGCCATCACCTCCTTGAACCCACACCCCGTTGTTGTTGCTATTTTTATTTTTAGAAATTAATAACCATTCACAACGTACTTAAACATTGTTGTGACCTGAAGTCCAGATCCCGAAGATATATCTTTCAAAAATTGAATTACACCATTATTTAGATAATTTACCTACATATTGTTAAAAAAATTCATAAGTTAGCGTAACTTCCAAACTAAAATTCATATCCTAAAATTTCAATTCATAAACTAAAATTCCAATTCATATCCAAAAATTTAATTCATATCCTAAACCCTAAATTCTAACTAAACTATCAAGACAATATAAAGTATAATTCAAATCTAACTAAACTAAATTCAACACTAATTAAACTAATTAGTTAATAAAATTAATTAACAAAACTAATTAGAACAAGACCTAAACCCTAATCCTCAATAAAATACAATGTTCAAAGAAAATGAAACACTAATTGAAACAATAAACTACAATACATCAAATATTGTAACACACACACACACTAG
>ML336867.1:0-25442 GCA_005239505.1 Nicotiana paniculata | reverse complement strand
CCAGATTTATATTTGCAACGCCCGTTTAGTCTTTCTATAAGACATAGTTGAGCGTGATCAAATCACCTACCTAGTCTCTAAGACTAGGTGCCATCACGATACCCAACGGAGGGAGATTTGGGTCGTGACAGTACCATTGTTACATAATCATCCACAAAATAAAACAACCAAAAAAAATACCATCCACTAAACATGTCCAAACAAAGGATACCAAAACAGAGAGAAGACAAAGTAAACTTGACACTGATAAAGGAACGAGCTAAAGGAGCACTAGAAGGAGAAGGCGGAGATAAAGAGGCAAGAGTTCTAAGGAGGATATCCATTTGAGCATTTATGGATCCTTGCTTATTGAGTAACCTCTCCTTCAGGACTCGACCTGTTTCCTGAGATCAACATTCTCTTTGGTCAGACGAGCAACCTCTGCACTTTGTGTGCTACTGGAACCAGGTGCCTCTTGGGGATGACTAAGTTGTCCCTCAAGGATGTCATTCCTTGCCTTCAACTTCCTTATCTCTTCATTGGCGATATTCTGAGCTTCAATCAGTTGAGAGATAGTGGAATTGTTGCCAACTCCTCCTTTCTTATTGGTTCACTCACACTCTTCTAAGGTGGTTTTTGAGAAACTCTACTTGCGAGTACCCACCGTAGCCTTTCCCAAAGGGACATTGAAGAACTCGAATACTTTTGTGAGAAGAAACCCGTAGGGGCAGCCGATGATTACCATCCTTGAAATATACCATTTTCTTCATGTGCTCAATCATGATGCCCTACAGATTTATAGTGGAATATGCATCCAGTGCTTCAAGAGGAACAGGTTTTCTTGTGACGTAATGGAATTCCTTTCTTCACGAGGAAGCAAAACCTTGTTCACCGTCTCGAATAGCAATTGGTACACTTGAAGAAGGCCTTCTTTCCTACATGTTCCCCCTGTTGTACTGCATCATCCTTCAGAATGGCATTTCTGAAATTTGAAGAGCAAGTCCCCTCATAGGATATACAGTCAGTAGGCACTCCCGAGATGGTTCCCTGCACAACCTCATCCATCACAAAATCAACCCCGTTCACCTTCAGGCAGATGTTGTCACCCTCAACTGTGAACAAATTGGCACAGAAACTGTGCACCTCAGCGTCATACACCTTAGGACTCTCATGTGTGACCAGACGTGTCCACTGTTGAAATTCACAAATATCAACTAGTTGGCGCATTCCCGTCATTTCAAGAATTTCAGGGGCAAAGGTTTTTCCCCACAACACCTTTTGTTTTCTCATATTTTCCCTTCCTTCATTCTTGGCCACACCCACCTTGGCCTTCTTGGAGGAATCGGGTTCCTAACTGGCACCAGCCTTCCGTTTCACTAATTTTCTCACACTTATTCCTTTCTCTCCTGATTTCTCATACTCAGAATTTTCAGACACTGTCTTACTAGACTCCTCAGCCAATTTCCCTCCAGATTCCCCACTTCAACATTACTAACCTCCATCACTCTCATAGATGACTCTTTTTCAGATTTTTGAATAGCAGGTTTCTTGGAGGACTTACGAATTAGAAACTCGGTTCCTCATCCGCCTCGTCATCAACGTCAACATGAGTTGTAGGCACTAACTCTTCATGTACTAACTTTCCACCCTTAATCAACCACCTCTTCTTATTTTCTTCCTTACTTTTCTTCAACACTGACTCAAGAGCTTCCTTCTTTTGTAGCCTAGTAGTAGGTTTTTTAGGAGTAGGCGATATGGGAGGTTCCCTTCTACTCCTAGAACTAATAAAGCTTGCAAGATCCACATTGTCATAGTCTTCTTCACTATCCTCATTCTCTTCCTCAGACAGAGAGCACATCTTAGGAGAAACAATGATCAATGACTCAACACAGAAATGAAGAGAGGGAGAGGGATCAGTACAAACCTAAGGTTCTTTTGAAGAAAATGAGGGTATCATCCCTCATGAGGTTCCCCAGCAGTACTGTCTGGTTCCATATTTTTTACAGGTACCAGTTCCCTTCCCTCTTCCAGTAGACTATCACATTCCCCCTCAGACCATTGGTTTCAGACACACCTTCATGAACACCAACCACACATCCCTCAACAGCGATTGACAACATATTCTCTATGGCCTCTTGTTCTTTTAATCTCAAAGTAAAATTAGAAGGCACAAGAGGTATAATACTTGTAGAATCAGCAACATTCAAATCGAGGTTTGGGGTAGACATCGCTGAGTCATCATCGGTACGAACCATACCCTGTTGTGCCTCAGAACTCTCTTCCATTTGCAAACTGGAGACTTCCTGATTTTTTTCTCCCTCTACTGTTCCTTGTTCAGCCATTTTTCTAGCGGGGCAAAAGGAGAGGTCGTTGCCACAACTCTTGGGATTCGAAGATTTGCGACTCCGATGAGAACATTGGGTTGGATAAGAGACAGTGGGTGGTTGGGAATCTTTCTTAGGGTTTGGAATGTGTGGTGTAGAGTGCTTAGACTCTGTCACCGGTGCTTCAAGAGATGAAGACACAATGGGGACAATGCTTGGAACATTTGTGGCTTCGAGATTCTCAAACATGATGGAGAATAGTGAGAGTTTATGAGAGAAGAGTGTGTTTTCGAATTGAGATAAAAAAAGAAATTTTTGACTTTTGATCTGAACAGTTATGAGAGTGACAGTGTTTGGGTTGATTTAAAAGGGGTGAGGGACCGGTTAGGAAAGGGTATTGATTTTCTGGGTAGATGGGTCATTTCGTAACGGGTAGGACGTTTAGGTTCCAAAAAGGGGAAAAGGGAGACTGACATGTTAAGTGACGTGGCACCTTTTTTAGCCGTTTTTAAAATTGTACATGAGAGTAGAAAGGAACTATTAACCTGTGTCAAAGGAACCAAGTTCCCTGACAGATTTGTAAATGTGAGCCTCATCTTTTTACTAATATGCAATACCATTAGCTACTTGTTTTCTCTGTAATCGCCATGTGTGTCTACCTATAACTGTATAGAAATAAGTTAGACCTAGCAAGAAAACACTTTTTAGCTATTTTACATGTTCATTTCTTTCATAGCCAATCATCGAGGGACCAGGTTCTCAGCTTGATTTTATCAACCTAAGTGCCAAATGATTCTTTTCAAAATGCTCTCTGCTCAGTGCTTTGGTGAAGATGTCTGCAATTTGATCTTCTGTACGGCAAAACTTCATGCAGATAAGCCCTTTTTCAACATTGTCTCTGAGAAAATAATGTCTCACATCAATGTGCTTTGTTCTCTTATGTTGAACCGGGTTCTCTGCCACGTTGAGAGCACTGGTGTTTTCACATAATTTTTGGGTTTTTAAGCTTTAATGTAGCTTAAACGGGGGTGAACGGGAAATGGAGGGAAAATGAAATATTTGAGTTTCTCTCCTCGACAAAGGGACATTATCCCATATTGGAAGAGGAAAGAGTTTTTGATTGGTATATATACAATTGTTTTTCTTCTAACTTTTAAAGAGTTAAGAAGAAGGCAAACCTCGTGCCATCGTCGTCGTCGCTCGCTCGGCTCGGCTCGGCTCTGTTCAGCTTCGGATTCGGATTCGGATTTGGATTTGGTCAAATAATCGATTGATTGATTAATTTTTTGGATCAAATTTATTTATTAATAGTAAATACTAACATAAGATTAATAAATATCCATTTTTTTTGGAAACGAAAAATTAATATTAAATAACGAAAAAATAAAGTGTCCATTTTCCGTTATCCGTTATTCGTTTTCCGTTTTTGTAACGGAAAATTAACTCTCCTCTGCACATTTTGACTCCCCGGTTTATTGTTGCGTAAATAGTCATTTATTTATGGCATTTATGTTATGGCCGTTTTACATAAACAGCCCTTCTCAAGAATTGCACCTCTTCAGTTTGAGCTCAATATTGGATATAAATACTAGTCCATTCTCTCAGATTTTCAATACAAATTTCTGAGTTCTCCTTCTTTCTTCTACATTGTTTTAACTTCAAAGAAAGCAACATTAAGTGTGATTTGCTACCGAACTTTGTGTTCGCTGAAACACTGGGGTTTGTAGTACCGTTACATCAGTGTGTAATTCGTTCTATATTGGGAGGAAATAATCCACAACCTTGGGTAATAGGGGGGATTAAATTCCTTAAGGAAACACTGTGAATTCAGTGAGCTCGGATTAAATTAGTTTTATTTTACACTTTCGTTTATATGTTATTTTATCTTCTCCAGAATTATTTTACAAATACAGTTTACTAACAAGCTTAAGGAATTTAATTTTGTTTTCTGTATTTGTGTTATACTTACTGTTCTGGAGACTAAAACCTTTGTGGTTTTTCTACTCCCGTTTTGGAGATTAAAGCCTTCGTGGCGATTTTCTACTCCATTGGAGATTAAAATCTACGTGATTTTTTACTCTAATTTTTAAACATTTATTAAACGTTTGTTTGTGTCACTCTTTTACAGAAATGATGAATGACAATGGAAACCAAACAGTTCCGATGGTGACTGCCAATGCATCGACAAGCCGAACAACACCGACAATGGCACCGGCAGAGAAGCCCGAAAAATTTTTCGGGATTGATTTCAAGCGGTGGCAGAAGAAGATGTTCTTCTACTTGATGACTTTAAGTCTGCAGAAGTTCATTAAGGAAGATGTTCTTGTTCTGCCCGATGAAACTCCAGAAAATGAACGCTTTCTCGTGACTGAGGCGTGGAAGCATTCTGATTTTCTATGCAAGAATAACATTCTTAGCATACTGGAGGATGCTCTGTATAACGTCTATAGTAATGTGGAGACGTCAAAAGAACTGTGGGTTTCACTTTAAAGACAATATGAAACTGAAGATGTCGGGTTAAAGAAATTTCGTTGCCGCTAAATTTGTGGACTACAAAATGGTAGATAACAAGTCTGTTATTACCCAAGTCCAGGATTTCCAAGTGATTATTCACGATCTCCTTGCTGAAGGTATAAGTCAAATTAATACTGATGTTGAAAATATTAATTATATTATTTTTAATAACAGAATTTTTATTGAAGGTCTTGTCATTAATGAAGCATTCCAAGTTGCAGCGATGATTGAGAAGTTGCCTCCTTTGTGGAAGGACCTCAAAAACTACTTGAAACACAAACGCAAGGAGATGTCCCTTGAAGATCTCATTGTTCGGTTGATAATCGAAGAGGAGAACAAAGCTGCTGAAAAGAAAGGCCGTGGAAACTCAACAATAATGGGAGCGAACATTATTGAGGATACTCCTCAAAATAATAGAAAGAGGAAGAAGGCTTCTGGACCGAAAAGAAACCCAAGCAAGAAACGATTCAACGAAAATTGCTACAACTATGGAAAAGCTGGACACAGATCTGCAGATTACCGTTCTCCAAAGAAAGACAAGAATAAGGGTCAAGCAAACATGGTTGAAAAGCACGAAGATGTCGATGACTTGTGTGATATGCTTTCTGAATGTAACCTGGTGGGAAATCCTAAGGAGTGGTGGCTGATTCTGGAGCCACTCACCATCTTTGTGATGTTAGAGAAGCATTTGCTACATATGCTCCAGTTAGACCCAAGGAGAAGCTTTCTATGGGAAATGCTGAAATGGCCAAAATTGAAGGATGTGGGAAGATATTTCTGAAAATGACTTCTGGCAAGGTGGTGACACGGAACAACGTTCTTCATGTTCCCGAGATTAGAAAGAACTTAGTCTCTGCTGGACTCCTTGTTAAGAACGATTTTAAGTGTGTTTTTGTATCTGATAAGGTTGTAATAAGTAAGAATGAGATGTTTGTAGGAAAAGGTTACCTCATTTGAGGGTCTTTTCAAGCTGAATGTAATGGTTGTTGAGAATATTAATAAAATTTCAGCTTCTTCTTACTTACCTGAGTCAAATGATTTATGGCATATACGTTTGGGTCATGTCAATTACAAAACCTTGCGGAAAATGATTAACTTGGAAGTATCCTAAGTTTGAATGCGACAAATCAAAATGTCAAATATGTTGGAATCTAAGTATGTAAAACATCCTTATAAGTCATTTGAAAGGAATTCAAATCCTTTAGACTTAATTTACACAGATATTTGCGACCAGGAGCAAAGTGTAAACACACATTAAATGGAACATTCAAAATGGTTCATCCAGCTTCTGGTGGGATAATTGGACTGGTGAAGGACCGCTAGCTCATCAGGCTCAAGGTATCAGAAAATCGGCCAAAACCCAAGTTAAGGAATTCCTCCTAAATGGGTAATGGGACATAAACAGGTTAAACTAGGTTCTTCCTTATCATATCACTAATCTCATTTGTAAAATTGATATAAGTAAGGATACGGAAGATGACTTCCCTATTTGGACCTTATCGGATGATGAAAAATTTTCAAACAAATCTGCTTGCCATCTAATTAGATCAAAAAAACAGAAAAACTTTTTTTAAAAGAAAGTTTTGCATTACTCGGTTCCTTCTAAAATGTATTTCCTAACTTGGAGAATTATGAAAAGGAAATCGCTTTTTGATGACATGATTAGTAGGTTTGGTACTAACATAGCTTCGAGATGTTCTTATTGTAGTGTCCCATAGGTGGAATCTATGCAACATGATTTTTTGGAAAGTGAAGCTGCGATGCACATATGGAAGGAAATAGGCAGTCCGCTGGGAATTATTCATCCAAAAGCCCCTGTTTCGGCGGTTTTCAAGAATTGGTGGGATGCAAAAACAAAGAATAAAATCCATGGCCTGATTCTACAAGCTGTACCAACTTTTATATGCTTAGGAAATTTGGAAACAAAGAAGCTCATGTAGATATGGCATGCAAAAGAAATTCCAATTCAATGTCATGAAACGACAAATTATATGGAACATCAACTCCATAATATCCAAATTGATGCCAAATGGAGAGGTCCAACAACACTGGCCTACCCTATGCTGCATAATTGAAATGCTGAAGCATGTCCAAACATGGAGGCAAATTCAATGGCATCCTCCACTATATGGGAATGTCAAAGTTAACACAGATGGTAGCTACATAAAGGAAAGTGGGAAAGCTGGCATTGGAGGAATAATCAGAGATGGGGATGGTAATTGTATCATGGCCTTTGCAATGTCGGTTAATTGTGATAGCCACAACATGGCCGAAGCTTTAGTTGCAGAGTTCGGAGGAAAATGATGCAACCAGTTAGGTTTCACTAATTTTGTTCTCGAACTTGATTCAACTATCACAGTGAACATGATCAACCAAGAGGGAAACAAGAGCATGAAACTAAAGATGGTGGTGGATAGAATTACAAAAGTGGTACAAGATGCAAATGCAACGGTCCAACAATGTTATAGAGAAGGCAACCAAATAGTCGATGCTTTAGCTAAAATTGCCTCCATTTCTAGTACGAGAATGATATGCCAATCCTTCGAACAACTACCAAAAGAAGATAAAGGCCCCTTCATCATGGAAAAATAGAAAATGCCTAGTATTAGAACAAAATATGAGAAGAACAATTTTTTTGTTAGTTGATTTTGATGTAAATATAGTTATGACGGTAGAGAGACATGTGTATTCTCTACTGTCCTTTTGGGTGATAGNTTGATGTAAATATAGTTATGACGGTAGAGAGACATGTGTATTCCTCTACTGTCCTTTTGGGTGACAGAAATCACCATGTTGTATTATGTTTCTGAGGCAAGGCCTAGCCCCCCTCACTGATATTTTTTTTTGCAATACAACTGCCAGATCTCTGTCTGGGGAGCTTTATTTATAAAAAAAAACACTCTTGCCGAAACATAACAAATCAACCCGGAATGAACCCAAATTTTGCACACAAGTTACAAATTACAATACGAATCTAGTTCAATTCCCGAAATCACAATCCGAATCCAGTATAAAAAATTCAACCTCCGGTCAAACGTATGAACTTTTCAAACCTTCAAACTTCTAATTTTTCGCCAATTTGTGTTGAAACCTTCTAGAAACAATCAAATGCAAATCTGGGCACACGCCCGAGTCCAAAATCACTATCCTGGCAAATGGGAACCATCAAAACACCGTTCCATGGTCAAATTCACTAAAAGTCAAACTTGGTCAACTCTTCCAACTTAAAGCTTCAATAATGAAATTCATTCTTTCAAATCGATTCTGAATAACCTGAAAACCAAAACCAACGATTCACATAAGTCATAATACATCATACGGTGCTACTCATGCCCGCAAACTACCGAGCGAAGTGCAAATGCTCAAAACGAATGGTCAGATCGTTACAATACGGGGATTAATTGACAAATCCTCTTCATTCTTCTTTCTATGTTTTTTCCTTGCCAACAGTGCAGTAAATCTTTAAAGCTCTATGGCATCACCCAATGAACCACAGAAATTTTTAGGATTGTAGACCAGATAAACCATGTTTGTATACTTTATGTTGAACCCCCTTAACTTTTTCGTGTGTTTACTTCTTTATAATTTGGCACACATTAGTGAAATCCTTGCCTCCGCTACTGCATCCAAAGCATGCTACTTTGGTTGGAGCTTTAGATTTAAACAGCATTTTCCAATGCCAAAGGAAACAAAACCCAATCAATAAATGTTGAATATTTAATCAGAAGCCCAAATATTAGTCCATTCTCTCAGATTTTCAATACAAATTTCTGAGTTCTCCTTCTTTCTTCTATATTGTTTTAACTTCAAAGAAAGCAACATTAAGTGTGATTTGCTACCGAACTTTGTGTTCGCTGAAACACTGGGGTTTGTAGTACGTTACATCAGTGTGTAATTCATTCTATACTGGGAGGAAATAATCCACAACCTTGGGTAATAGGGGGGATTAAATTCTTAAGGAAACACTGTGAATTCAGTGAGCTCGGATTAAATTCGTTTTATTTTACACTTTCGTGTATATGTTATTTTATCTTCTCCAGAATTATTTTACAAATACAGTTTACTAACAAGCTTAAGGAATTTAATTTTGTTTTCTGTATTTGTGTTATACTTACTGTTCTGGAGACTAAAACCTTTGTGGTTTTTCTACTCCCGTTTTGAAGATTAAAGCCTTCGTGGCGATTTTCTACTCCATTGGAGATTAAAATCTACGTGATTTTTTACTCCAATTTTTAAACATTTATTAAACGTTTGTTTGTGTCACTCTTTTACAGAAATGACGAATGACAATGGAAACCAAACAGTTCTGATGGTGACTGCCAATGCATCGACAAGCCGAACAACACCGACAATGGCACCGGCAGAGAAGCCTGGAAAATTTTTCGGGATTGATTTCAAGCGGTGGCAGTAGAAGATGTTCTTCTACTTGACGACTTTAAGTCTGCAGAAGTTCATTAAGGAAGATGTTCTTGTTCTGCCCGATGAAACTCCAGAAAATGAACGCTTTCTCGTGACTGAGGCGTGGAAGCATTCTTATTTTCTATGCAAGAATTACATTCTTAGTTTACTGGAGGATGCTCTGTATAACGTCTATAGTAATGTGGAGACGTCAAAAGAACTGTGGGTTGCGCTTTAAAGAAAATACAAAACTGAAGATGTCGGGTTAAAGAAATTCGTTGCCGCTAAATTTGTGGACTACAAAATGGTAGATAACAAGTCTGTTATTACCCAAGTCCAGGATTTCCAAGTGATTATTCACGATCTCCTTGCTGAAGGTATAAGTCAAATTAATACTGATGTTGAAAGTATTAATTATATTATTTTTAATAACAGAATTTTCATTGAAGGTCTTGTCATTAATGAAGCATTCCAAGTTGCAGCGATGATTGAGAAGTTGTCTCCTTTGTGGAAGGACCTCAAAAACTACTTAAAACACAAACGCAAGGAGATGTCCCTTGAAGATCTCATTGTTCGGTTGATAATCAAAGAGGAGAAAAAAGCTGCTGAAAAGAAAGGCCGTGGAAACTCAACAATAATGGTAGCGAACATTATTGAGGATACTCCTCAAAATAATAGAAAGAGGAAGAAAGCTTCTGGACCGAAAAGAAACCCAAGCAAGAAACGATTCAATCAAAATTGCTACAACTATGGAAAAGATGGACACAGATCTGCAGATTACCGTTCTCCAAAGAAAGACAAGAATAAGGGTCAAGAAAACATGGTTGAAAAGCACGAAGATGTCGATGACTTGTGTGATATGCTTTCTGAATGCAACCTGGTGGGAAATCCTAAGGAGTGGTGGATGATTCTGGAGCCACTCGCCATGTTTGTGCTGTTAGAGAAGCATTTGCTACATATGCTCCTGTTAGACCCAAGGAGAAGCTTTCTATGGGAAATGCTGAAACGGCCAAAATTGAAGGATGTGGGAAGATATTTCTGAAAATGACTTCTAGCAAGGTGGTGACTCGGAACAACGTTCTTCATGTTCCCGAGATTAGAAAGAACTTAGTCTCTGCTGGACTTCTTGCTAAGAACGATTTTAAGTGTGTTTTTGTATCTGATAAGGTTGTAATAAGTAAGAATGAGATGTTTGTAGGAAAAGGTTACCTCATTTGAGGGTCTTTTCAAGCTGAATGTAATGGTTGTTGAGAATATTAATATAATTTCAGTTTCTTCTTACTTACTTGAGTCAAATGATTTATGGCATATACGTTTGGGTCATGTCAATTACAAAATCTTGCGGAAAATGATTAACTTGGAAGTATTGCCTAAGTTTGAATGCGACAAATCAAAATGTCAAATTTGTTGGAATCTAAGTATGTTAAACATCCTTATAAGTCATTTGAAAGGAATTCAAATCCTTTAGACTTAATTTACACAGATATTTGCGACATGAAGTCAATACTATCTCGCGGTGGAAAGAAGTATTTCATAACTTTTATTGACGAAGCAATAGCCGCATTCAAGCAATACAAAAATGAAGTTGAAATGCAACTTAACAAGAAAATAAAAAATGATAAGAAGTGATAGGGGTGTTAAATATGAATCTCCTTTTGAAAAAATATATTTAGAATATGGAATTATTCATCAAACAACTACCCCTTAAACTCCCCAATCCAATGGGATTGCGGAAAGAAAGAATCCTTTACTAAAGAAGATGATGAACGGATTATTGATAAGTTCTGTTTTGCCACATAACTTGTAGGAGGAATCCGTTCTTACGGCTAACCGGATAATAAATCGAGTACCCCATAGCAAAACGCAATCCATTCCATATGAAAAATGAAAAGGAAGGAAGCCCAGCTTGAATTATTTTAAAGTGTGGGGGTGTTTGGCAAAAGTGGAAGTTCCTAAACCCAAAAGGGTAAAAATAGGACTAAAAACGTTGATTGTATTTTCATAAGATATGCGACTAATAGTAAAGCATATTGATTTCTGGTTCATAAATCAGAAAATCCCGACATTTATAATAATACGGTTATAGAATCAAATAATGTTGAGTTCTTTGAAAATATATATCCGTATAAAAAGGAATGTGAGTCTATTTGTGAAGGATCTAAACGACCTCGGGAAGAAACAAAAGAAAGTGCATTTAATCAGGAGAATCCAAGACGTAGTAAACGTCACAGAACGTCTACATCATTTGGACCAAATTTTGTGACTTTCTTATTGGAGAATGAGCCTCGGACATTTGAAGAATCTATGTCTTCTTTGGAATCATTGTTTTGGAAAGAGGCAGTCAAAGTGAAATAGAATCCATATTGTACAACCATACATGGGAATTGGTTGATCTTCCTCTTGGAAATAAACTGTTGGGTTCTATATGGATCTTTAAGAGAAAAATGAAAGATGATGGCACTATTGATAAGTATAAGGCAAGACTTGTGGTCAAAGGGTATAGACAACGAGAAGGTCTTGACTATTTTGATACATACTCTCTAGTTACAAGAATTACGAATGTTAGTAGCATTAGCTGCAGTTTATGGTCTTGAAATTCATCAAATGGACGTTAAGACGGTCTTCTTAAATGGAGATTTGGAGGAAGAAATCTACATGGAACAACCTGAAGGTTTTGNGATGTTAAGACGGCCTTCTTAAATGGAGAGTTGGAGGAAGAAATTTACATGGAACAACCTGAAGGGTTTGTGGTTCCAGGTAAAGAAAAGAAGGTATGTAGACTTGTTAAGTCCCTTTACGGACTAAAACAAGCACCCAAACAATGGCATGCGAAATTTGACCAAACAATTGTCAAATGATTTTAAGATAAATGAATGTGATAAATGTGTGTACATTAAAAATGTTCCAAAAATCACATAGTCATTGTTTGCTTACATGTGGATGATATGCTAATAATGAGTAATGACATTGCCAACATAAATGCGACTAATGTATATGCTAACTGGCAAGTTTATATGAAAGACTTGGGAGTTGCTGATTTAATTCTGGGAATTAAGATCCATAAAACTTCTCAAGGTCTGGCATTGTCACAATCTCATTATATTAAGACAGTACTTGAAAAATTCAAGCACTTGGGCTTTAAAGTTGCAAAGACTCCAATTGACATGAATCTTGCATTAGCAAAGAACAAAGGCCAGAGCATATCACAATTGGATTATGCTCGTGTGTTGGGATGCTTAATGTATATCATGAATTGTACACGACCAGATATAGCTTGTGCTATAAGTAAATTGAGTCAATACACGAGCAATCCAGGTCAATTTCATTTGATGGCAATGAAACGAGTTTTGGGATATTTAGAATATAACCAGGACTTTGCTTTACACTACAGTAAATATCCTGCGGTAATTGAGGGATACTGTGATGCAAATTGGATCACTGGTTCAACTTATTCTAAGTCGACAAGTGGATATGAATTCATTATTGGTGGAGGAGCGGTATCTTGAAAGTCGTCCAAACAAACTTGTATTGCCCGCTCTACAATGGAGGCTGAGTTCATACCCTTAGATAAAGCCGGTGAAGCGGGTGAATGGCTCCGGAATTTCTTGAAAGACATTCCATTTTGGCATAAACCATTGGCACCAATATGCATACATTGCGATAGTCAAGCAGCAATTGGAAGGGTTGGGAGCGTTATGTATAACGGTAAATCTCATCATATAAGATGAAGACATAAAACCGTAAGGCGATTACTCTCTAGAGGAATTATCACGATCGGCCATGTAAAGTGAAGCGATAATGTGTCGGATCCACTTACAAAAGGCCTAACTAGAGAGGTAGTTGAGAAATCATCGAGGGGAATGAGACTATGGTCGAGAAAAATTCATTGTGACGGTAACTCTATCTAGAAGACTGGAGATCCTAAGATCTAGGTTCAAGGAGATCAAACAAAGTCATTAATGACGGTTCAATATTGTCAACTAAAATTTTGGTCCATTCTCGTAATGAGATAATGTTTATTACCAAGGATAAAGCATTAAGGATTATTAATGATTTCTTAATTTGATACGAGGTATAATACTGTATCTACGGGATGACACCTTTAGGAATCACCTATGGAAGTATGAAGTGTTAGTCGCTTCAAGGAGAATTTACTAAGGCCAATTCTCTACGCACTTATGAAACCAGGCGATGTTCATGGCTGAAACGAACACAACAATGAGAAGCAAAGACGGTTAAGGGTTGGTTGTGTGACTTATGATTATCTAGGTATACACCAAAGTTCGACGGTTCAAAGATATCAGATCTACCGATTGACCGAGTATATCCGACATAAGTTCACTACGGAAAGTTCAAAGGGAAACCTACTTATCCAGATGCAATTAATTCTTGCTTGTGAATCACACAGCTTTTCATGCATATTTTCGTGATAAAATCATTCCTCATTCATGTGGGGATATTTGGGTTTTTTAAGCTTTAATGTAGCTTAAAAGAGGGTGATGGGAAATAGAGGGAAAATGATATATTTAAGTTTCCCTCCTTGACAAAGGGACATTGTCCCATATTGGAAGAGGAAAAGATTTTTGATGGGTATATGTACAATTGCTCTTCTTCTAGCTCTGAGTTAAGAAGAAGGCAAGCATCGCGCCGTCGTCGTCGCTCGCTCGCTCGCTCGCTCGGCTCAGCTTCGGCTTCGGATTCGGTCAAATGATCGATTGATACACTGGAGTTTGAAGTACCGCTATACCATTGTGTAATTCGTTCTATCCTGGGAGGAAATATTCCACAACCTTGGGTATTAGGAGGGGATTATATTCCTTAAGGAAATACTGTGAATTCAGTGGGCTCAGATTAAATTCTGTTTATTTTACATTTTCATTTACATGTTATTTTATCTTCTCCAGAATTATTTTACAAATACAGTTTACTAACAATAATACGGCACACAATCAGACAAGAGTAATATATTATTTTTAGCTAGAATATTTTACTTAGATTTCGAAAAGAAGGTTATAACACACACACAATATATATATATATATATATTCTAAAGAGATATATACAAATGCGGATTGATGATTCAAACTTTATTCTAAAGAGATATATACAAATGCGGATTGATGATTCAAACTTTATGAGTTCAACTTTAAAGTTATTAGCATTGAACCCATATATCTCTAAAACTATGGGTTCGGACCTACTAGTTGTTACAATTTTTGTAAATTTTTATACGTATATTTATGCTCAACTTCGAAAGTACTGAGTTCAGATGAACCGGGTGCCGCTACTCTATATCCCTGGGCTATATTGCATGTCTCATCTAACGGAATTCTTTTTAGCATAATGTTGCTTTCGGTTTTTGCTCTAGACTATAAAGTATAATAGGCTTTCGTAAACTAAAATTCGAACCTACACGAATCGATGTTATGACTTATCAAAACGGGGATAATGAAGAAGGAAGAAACTGAAATTTACATTTGAAGAAGGCAGCCGTGAAAGAAACAAAGAAAGACGAAAAAAGTAGGTAGTTGCTTAGATTAATGCAAGGTAAAGAGTACTACTAGTAATTAAGATAATTAGAAAAACTAAAAAAAGTTAGAGAAAGTGGTAAATAAAGTTTTGGCTGCTGAATGACTTGACAGTTCAGGCTCTTTCTCGCACACTCACTCACACACGCAGAAACACAGAGATGCGTAGCTGTCAGTGAAGCAGAGAAGACAGAAATCTTTGATCTTAATTTATGCAGCACTTTGTCCTGACGCTAATTTCTGCAATTTATTATAGCTAGCATATTTATGGTAGACCTTATAGCCCTAGCTTTTAATCTTTCGTAGGTGAAAATAAGTAGAATAGAAAACAAAAGAAAAAGGGGCTAGCCTTTTAATTTTCGTGGATAATTATTGGTATAGGATGGGAGAAGTAATGCTGTTGTAAAAGCACAAAAGAAACACTAGCTTAAAAAGTAGTAATGCTGAAAAAGATGGCTGTCAACTTCTTTTCTCTAACATAATTGAGAACTATCACATCTCATATTTTCATCGCATGTCAATATGGCAGTAGTAAAGTCATGTTTGTAATGAGAAAATGAAGCTTGTCGTGTCTTCCCAAAGATTGCCCTTTAAGGTAAGGTTGTTCAGACTCTCCGTTACATAACATTTTGTGGTCCAATTTCAATGTTCTCTTTCAATTACTATATTTTACTTGGAAGAGAATATGTCTTCTTTTAATCACTCCCTTTTTGTGTGTGTATATATATACATATATATATAGAATAAGCACAGTTGAAAGTTGTGTTAATCTATTTCTAGCAAAGTTAACTAATTGAAAATAACTCGATTGGATATTGTAACCCTCCATCGATTGGTTACATAAGTCTTCATCTCGATTGAAGTAGGAAAGAGATGACAAGACATCTTAGATACGAATAATTAAGCTGTAAACTATTGAGCAGTGTCAACAGAATAATGTACTTAAACAAAGTTACATTTATAAAATTTTGTTTTGTTCGATTATTAGAACCAAACTGAGTAAGTTTTGACATATATCAAAGTTTAATAGTGCCATGCATGACAAGTAATCGTGGACAAGCAGCAGCAGGGGGGAAAAGCGGAGGACCGTGCCGTTTGGACAATTTTTTATTTGGACAATTTTTTATTGAAGTTGAAAAAGAAAATATTTGAATAATCAAAAGACATATATATAAATAGAGGAATTTTTAGAAACTATTATTGTTTAGTGACTATTAACTTTCTATAGCTACTATGTACATCATTACTTTCTATAGTTACTATTCAATTGTTACAGTAGTGTATTCGTTGTATTCGCGCTGCTGTATTCATGAATACAGCAACAAAAAACCCCTAAAATCAGGGTAGTCCAGCTGTACACGTATGTATTCACATGTGTTCGCGTCACGAATTCATGAATACAACATCAAAAAGCGCATAAAATCATGGCAGTCCAGCTGTACGCGCATGTATTCACATGTATTCACACTGCGGTATTCATGAATACAGCAGTAAAAAGCGCCTAAAACAGGGCAGTCCAGCTGTACGAGCATGTATTCACATGTATTCGCGTCATGTATTCATGAATACCGCAACAAAAATCCAGCTGTAGGCGCATGTATGCACATGTATTCACGCTGTTGTATTCATGAATACAACAGAAAAAAGCGTATGTATTCACATCTATTCTTTCATGTATTCATGAATACAGTAACAACAATCACCTTAAAATAGGTATGTTCAGTTATCTAAGAGAGAGAAAAATCATAAATAACGTATTTCTTGCCTTATTTCATGCCTCAATGGTAGTATATACTATACATACTTATTTTTGCTATAAAATATAAAAGATAGTTATAAAAAATAATATTTTAATATAATTTCGATCTATGATACAGGGTGTACCCCTTTATTATAGGAAGCAAAATTTCCATACTAGGAGACAGACAGAAAGCCCAAGCCATCACTAGGCATACTATCCATTACCGAAAAAAATTCTCTTTAAATTGACTTGGAAATACACTTAAGATAAGAATGATCGCTATTTGAAATTATCGTGCAAACCTTTAATCTATGGCTTCCATAAGTTGGAGTTTTTTTTTCATGTCGTTGAGCTAAATGCACTACTAAAAATCTGGTAAAAAGTGATCATTAATAGCGACCAATGTTAGTTGTTTATGTCAATTTACCGATCAAAACGCGTTCAAACACCCTTGGTCGCTATATTAGTAGTCCTTTTACCTTAGCGACCAAAGTTAGTCGCTAATGTCGCTAAGGTAAAAGAACTAACTGTGCAGTGTAAATAAAATACCGACCAACTTTGGTCGGTACAATATTTTAATACCATCCTCAAATGCTGAATATGCTACCCCTGACTACGAGAGTACGCCAGGATGCTATCAATGGACACAATAACGAAGGAGTGCAATTACTGTCGGAATACACCGTTAATCAAATACATGGACGCTACTGGGGCATTGGTCAGTCCAAAAACATCACTAAACACTTATAACACAACAGGGAGGTTCACTTCCCTCCACAACTAAACTACATGAGAGGTCCTCCAATATACTCGCAACTCGAGGCCATATGTCGTCTCAAGACAGAAGTCTAACACTCAATAACTCTTGCAACATATCCAGCCAATCCTTTTTGTCACAATCAAACAATATGAACCCATCTCACTATCGAATCACACTCACCACATAGTCATCCAGCCACAGAGTCCCACCAATAAGGACACAAACGGACATATAAGTCCATAATGCACGGCTCACACAATCGAAATCTCAACACTCAAGCCACAGAATAAAATCTGCCCTCAAGTCCTCCATACTAGCCCATTATCAACATGCTAAAATTGCCTCTCGCACCTCACCCATGGAAATCACAAGTCGTGGATACACAGATGATACTGAGCGCTCGCGTGCGCACTCAAATACATGGAAAGAATTCAAAGGGTTACGCTTTTGGCTGAATAATTGGATTCGCACGACAAGAATTCCAGAATGTCAGATTTTACTAAGGGTTATGTAGCCTCTCGAAGATAAGTACAAACGTCTCCGTACCGATCCGCAAGACTCTACTAAACCTGCTCATGATCGGTGAGTCTCTATGTAACCTAGGCTCTGATACCAACTTGTCACGATCCCAAATCTAAACTGGTCGTGATGGCGCCTATCGTGGTACTAGGCTAGCCAAATTTACTGAAAATATCATAAGGTTCCCATTTAATACATAAATTATCCTTTGTTTCATAATAATTTCCACTTTTAAGCATTTCAAAACAATAAAAATGATCAGAACGTCTAAACATAGCCCCAACATCTGGAGTCAACCGTCATGAGCATCTAAGAAGTGATACAGTATAATACTAATTCTCTACTACAACAAGTCTGGAAAGTAAAGTAAAATGACAGAGTAGGAAGGAGAAAGAGTAGGATGCGGATGCCGAGCAGCTACCTCATAATCTCCGAACAATGCTCCAACTGGGGTAGCTCAACTATCGCTCTGCCCCGGTACCTGAATCTGCACACAAGGTGCAGGGAGTAACGTGAGTACGCCAACTCAGTAAGTAACAACCATAACTAAAGACTTGAGTGTTGTGACGAGCATATTTAAAGATCATGTAAAAACCATATAATAAGCAACAATAGAAGTGATTAAACTCAAGTCAGGAATCTACATTCCGAATATTTCATAAAAACTCCAATTTTTCCATTTTATAATTCGTATAAACGTTTGTTCAACATTTTTCAACCGACACTTAGTGTAAAGAAGAGTGAAAACAGTAGCTTCGTAAAATATCAGCCGCTCGGGCACATTGTCACTCACGAATAAGCCTCTCGGGCAAGCCTCTCAGTCACTCATGACTCTACACTCATAGGTTAATGCTCACACTCAACACTCTCACTCAACAGGTACCATATATAACCGTTGCAGCGTGCAGCCCGATCCATATAATAACCCGATTTGGTGTGCAGCCCGATCCATAATAATAACTTGTTGCAGCGTACAGCCCGATCCATAATAGTCGATTGCGCTCATTGGGGGTGTACAGACTCCTGGAGGGCCCCCTTCATCCCAAGCACTATATCGTTGTGGCGTGCAGCCCGATCCAATATATATATTGTTGTGGCGTGCAGCCCGATCCACATAATATCTGATGCAGCGTGCAGCCCGATCCGATATATATACATTGTTGCGGCATGCAGTCCGATCCATAACTATCCTCACAAAGACGGCTCTCTTCCTCACTCAATCACCCTCACAAGCCACTCAGGCAAACTCATCATAACTCACGGGACTCAAACCAAGATAACTCTCAGTATTCAAAAATAGGGGGATAACAGTGATAAACAACAACAGATATAAAGCATGACTAAGTTCATAATTTTTCTATCAAGAATAGTATGAGAGTAGTGGAAAAATACCCCTGAGATTCAAAACAAGTCGGCACAATACCCCAAACATGGAATACAGCCCATAATATAATATAAACCTCTAAAATACAGGATAACATATGATTTTAAAATCAAACACACGGCTTAATAGTTGCCACGGGGTGGACCAAGTCACAATCCCTATTGGTGCACTCCCACACACTCGTCACTAGCATGTGTGTCACCTCATTTATCAAAATAATATGAAATATCGGGGTTTAATACCCTCAGGTCTAGATTTACAATCGTTACTTACCTCAAATAGGCCTGAATACTGATCCATGATGCTCTTTCTCCTCGAATCGACCTCCGATTGCTCCAAAATCTAGTCAAAATCATATTTATACCATCAATGTACGCTAAAGGAATGAATTCCACATGAAAATTATCAAATTAGACCAAATATTCCGAATTTGGCTCAAACCCGGCCCCCGGGTCCATGTCTCTGAATCTGATAAAAATTACATCACAAGAATCCTTATCCTCCCACGAGTCCGTACATACCAAGAACATCAAAATCGGACCCCAAATGGCCCCTCAAATCCTCAATCAAAAGTCTCCAAATCATAAGCCCTAATTCTCCAATTTTTGGGTTTAAATTCCACTAATTTCAGGTTTAATTACTCAGAAATCAACATAGAATCGAGTATTGAAGTCAAAAATCTTACCTCCAAGTGTTTCCCTATGATTCCCTCTTAATTCCCTCTCAAAAAGCTTCAAAACCGCTCAACAAGGGTGAAAAATGGACTGAAATTCGCGAAGGAGGGGTTTAAATACTTCTGCCCAGATCACTCTATGCGAACGCAGCCTATGCCTCACGTTCGTGATGAACAAAATTCACCAGCCCTTCTTTTACCCTATGCGATCGTGGCCTTTCCCATGCGATCGCGTAGAACAAATTTTGCCAACAGCCCTCTCTAACTCTTCCGGATAGCCTCTAGTATAATGGTCATAACCTTTTGTAAAAAACTCCAAATTACAATTGGTTTAACTTTCTGAAACCTAGATATCAAGGGATACAACTTTTATTTTTGGATCATTTTCAAATTCCTTATAGATTGTGAGTTATTATCTTCCAAACGCGAGACAATGCAGCAGAAATTTTACTCTATGCAATCGCGGGAAGCCTTATGCGATCGCATAGCACAGCTAGATTTTTCCAATTTTTCTCTATGCTAACGCACCAGATCTATGCTATCGCATTGTACACCCCTGAAGCCAAAGCCCATGGCCTAGAAATGGTCTGAAACCACCTGAAACTCACCCGAGACCCTCAGGACCTCAACCAAAACATACCAACACATCCCATAACATCACACAAACTTAGTCGAGCCTTCGAATCACCCAAAACAACATCAAAATACCAAATTAATCCCGAATTCAAGCCTAAGGATTTCTAAACTTCTGTAATTCACCAACGATGCCGAAACCAACCAAACCACGTCCGATTGACCTGAAATTTTGCACATACATCACAAACGACACTACAAACCTATTCCAACTCCCGGAATTCCATTCCAAAACCCGATAGCTAATTTTTCAATGCCGACCAAAAATCGCCAAAAATCCAATTTCGCAAATTCAAGCCTAATTCTACCACGGATCTCTGAATAACATTCCGAATACGCTCCTAAGTCCAAAATCACCTAAAGAAACTATTTGAACCATAAAAACTAAATTCCGAGATCGTTTACCCATAAGTCAACTTCCGGTTGACTTTTTCAACTAAACCAACTTAAGAGACTAAGTGTCTCATTTCTCTCCACAATCATGCCGAACCCGAACCAATAAACCTAACACAACATGAAAGAGCTGAACTACGTATAATGAAGCAGAAATGGGAAAATGGGGCTAAAACTCTCAGAACGACCGATCGGGTCGTTACAGTAAATTAAAATATATATTATTTTAAAAAATATATATTTAACAATACCGACAAAAATTGGTCGCTAATATTAAAATTTGGGTTCTTAAGCGACCAATCTTGGTCGCTAATCTTTAATTTTTTTATTTTTTTTTTAGACATAAGCGACCAACCTTGGTCGCTTTTTCCAGAAATTGTTTTTTAATAGGGAAGCGACCAACTTTGGTCGGTTTTCTGGGTTATAATTTTGGCATAAAATGCATGTTTTGGCAGCTACACCACCTGCTAGCATACCAAAATCCCTAAATAGCAATACAATTCAATAAATACAATACAATACAATTCTATACAAAAATCCCAAAAACAACAACAACAACAACAACAATAACAACAACAACACAACAACAACAACACAATTCAAAAAACACATTAAAACTAACAAATTAAAGTTTAATAGAACTAACAAATTAAACTAACAAAACCAAGTTAAGGCTTATTACAACTAGTTCAAAACCGGTTTTATTTGTCTAGTTCAAAGTATATAAAAGTCAAGGAGTGTTTTGTACAACATCATCATCACCGTCTGATGAACTTTCATTTACAAGACGGTATAGATAAGGGTCTTGTCGAGGATGGGAAGAACGATCACGGGGAGAACGGGAGGAACGATCACGGGGAGGACAGAAGGAACGCTCATGTTCAAGTCGAGCCTCTGGTGAGGACTCACGTGACAAGGGAATCAGAAAAGCTCCACTAGATAGGAGAGTTCTGAGCTGAGCTTGCATTCCAAGGTACTGAGCATCTATAACTTGTTCTCTTTCCTTGGCCGCTTCTAGCTCGGATGTGAGCTTTGTCACAGACTCCCGCATAGCGGAGAGGCTCTCCCCATCAAGTTGCTCGCCTTGCGAGAAAGTCCCTATTCCTTGAATTCCACACTTATAGCGATGGAATTTCTTAGTAGGAAGCATGTATACCTTCCCCCATTTTGGATCGCCAGCAGCCTCCATCTATATTTTTTCAGCATCCTCGTCCGAAGGTTGGGTTGGCTCGCCCGACTCATTAGGTGGCTGAGTGCGCATGAATTCCTCCACGTTAGTTTGGAAGCGACCTTATATGAAAAATTACATTGAATTAGTATTTCAAAATTTATATAAAAGTAAATCAAAATACTTAACGAAAAGTGAAAACTTACATATACAGTCGAGGCTCGGCCCTCGACCCACCTTTCTTGATTCGTCTCTTTCTTCTTCTTTACAATATGAGTCTCCTTGAATAGTTCATCTTGGTTCATTGGACGCCCCAACTTCTTTTCCTGAAAACAAATTAATTTATAGTTCATAAACATAATAGATATACTTTGAAAATTAAAATAAATTAAGCAATTACGTATCAATCTTCTTTTTATTGTCCCTAGGTTGATCGCACCTCCAGTGCGCAAGGAGCCTCCCTTCTCAGATGCGCGAGCTTTCTTTCCTTTTTCGCTCTTCTCTAAGAACTTTGCGGTAATCCATTGCCTTTGCAAATCATCCAATAAATTTTGAAGTAACCAGTCAGGCTTCTGGTTCTTCTTTCTAGCTTGGGAGAAAGTATGCGATAACCGCTTGCGAGCTTTGTGATGAAAATTTGCATCCACTTCCGTGCTATAGCGGTGTTCCCATACGCACTTGCTCTATATTTCAAAAGTTAAATATTATATGGAAATATCAAAAATATAAATAATTAAACTGCTTAAAAGAATATTTATACCTTAAATTGATTGAAAATTTTCTCCTTCAGCGAGAATGGGAAATCAGTCCAAGTCGCATAAGGGCCATCATAAAGCTTTCTGATGGCTTTTGTGATTATCCTCGTAGTCTTATTACTCATGATGAACCTGCAATTTAACAAAAAAACACATTAATATCTTAGTACAAACTTTACAAAATAATAAACGTAAAAATAACAAATAACTCATACCCATCACCCTCATGGACTATGATGATCCTGCCATATTGATCATAATAAACCTCCTCGTCATCATCATAATCATCGTCCGAAGCATGTATATCAGAGGCATGTGTGGAAGGTGTAGGGGGTCAGAGCTACTATCTCATAGGCGAAGGCCTGAAATAGATGGAGTCGTTGATGAAGATGGTTGCGATCCCTGTGACTGCGACATAGCTGGATGGACCCCAAGTAGCTGTGATACTGATGGCTGTGACTCGAGTGGCTGTGAATGGATGGATGTGATCCATGTGGATGTGACATGGATGGATGCGATCCATGCGATGCAGATGGATGCGATCCAGGTGGTCATGAGGCAGTTGGACTGTATGCCGGACGTATAGTCCTATGGCCCTATGATGAAAGACCTGGTGTCTGGATGAAGGTGCAGGGATCTTGATGTTGTGGCAGCTTAGTATAGCCGTGGGGTGGAGGATAAGACATAGACGTAGGCATAGGCATCTCTGAAGAGGGTGGAAAAGATGGAGTATTATCTTCTACCCTCCTTTTTCCATTCCTAGTCTTTTCTCGACCCCGAGAACCAGTAGAGTCATTGTTACCTTGACCCTTGCCTGTCATCTGCATAATATAACACATTTAGATTGAAACATATAAGAAACTAGCTATAAAATGAGAGTTATTAAAAAACCAACTTTTTAAAGCCCATCGACGTATTGTTCCTCGTCCGAGAATTCTTCTTCCTCACTAGTTTGAGATTCATCAGTTGATTATTCGTCCTCATTTTGTATAATTGTTACTTAATTTATATCAACTTCTTCCAATATGTGTTCAGGATGTTCCAAATCATTTTCTAAAAGTTCATCCACTATTTGGTGAACACTGGAGATATCGTTTTGATATGCAACATCTAACACATTCTCGACTTCCACCGTACCTACAGGCTTAGTTTTTATTACAGCCCACCAATCGGACTTATTCCGCCGCAATGGATAAGGAGCATAATACACTTGTCTAACATTATGTGCAATTATGAAAGGATCATAGCGATCATACTCCCTCGAATGATTAACCTCAATAATGTTGTATTGGTTGTGTACTCTTGTACCTCTTGTTGGATTTGGGTCAAACCACTTGCATCTAAAGAGTATCAATTGATTTACACCATTATTTGGATCATTTACCTACATATTGTTAAAAAAAGTTCATAAGTTAGCATAACTTACAAACATTATTTTCCTACATAGTGTTAGAACATTATAAGGATAAACTTACAAATTGTTTGAACCACGTATCAAATCTCGTATATACAGCATCATGGCCAAATTGACCCACGAAGTGACTGTGACACATCAAATATTTTTAGTAGTTGCATCAAGATGTAATCACAGTAAATTTTATATTTTGATAACCACTAAATCAATACTTACTTGAGAAATGGTACAACTTTGGGACAATTTAGCAACACATAAAGTGTAGCTGACTTGTACTCCATATCACTCAAACTTCTCTCAGGAATCTTCAATTTCGTAACCCAATCACAAATTTGCCGTCTTTCCTCCTAAGTGAATGTGTAACTTGCTTTGGGATTGAATATCTTACCATTGTTGACTGTCTGCAAGTATAATTCAGGCTGCCTGCAATATTCTTGTAAGTCCATTCTAGCCTTCGGGTTATCCTTTGTCTTACCTTTAACATCCATCACTGTGTTGAACAAATTGTCAAAAACATTCTTCTCAATATGAATGACAACAAGTTTGTGACGGAGAAGATTATCTTTACAATAAGGCAACTCCCAAAATATACTCTGTTTCGTCCAATTATGAGTAACACCGTATCCAGGGAATCAATAAAGTGGAGCTTCAGTAACTTTACTGAAGTTCTGGACCCTCTCCCAAATTTCCTCACCTGAAAGTATCGGATGTGGATAATCATATTCCATTTTATTCTTTTTGAATGCATTTTTCATCCTTCTAAACTCATGATCAGGAGGCAAGAATTGATGATGACAATCAACCCATGATTGCTTTCAGCCATGTTTCAAAGTGAATGCTTTACTATTTTCCATGCAGTAAGGACAAGCTATCTTCCCAACAGTCATCCACCCAGACAACATTCCATATGCAGGAAAATCGTTGATATTCCACATTAAATTAGCACGCAAATTGAAATTCTGCTTGGTTGATATGTCATATGTTTCAACACCATCGTACCACAATTGTGCTAGCTCATCAATCAAAGATTGCAAATATACTTCAATCAGACTTTTCGGATTACGTGGATCGGGGATAATACAATTTAAGAATATATATAGACTAGTCATACACAACTCAGGTGGTAGATTATAATTTGAAAGAAAGACAAGCCAACATGAATATGGTGTCGCAGATACAGAATAAGGCGTGAAGCTATCCGCACACAGACCTAACCGAATGTTCCTTGGTTCACTAGAAAAATCTGGATATGTCCTATC
>ML336865.1:0-25966 GCA_005239505.1 Nicotiana paniculata | reverse complement strand
ATATATATAAAGGTAATGTCGAGGCGTACGGCCCGATCCAACATAAAAGTAAACTGTGCACTGCCGAGGGTCGAACGACGCGAACCATAGATACATCTATTTTCCCGTTCGAGAATCATACATGCGACGCAGTCAAATATAAATATAAATTTAAGAAATTACCCTGCTCGCGAATCATACATGCGACGCGGTCAAATATAAATATATATTTAGGAAATTACCTATCTCGTGAATCATTACAGCGACGTGGTCAAATATAAATATAAATTTAGGAAATTACCCCGCTCGCGAATCATACCTGCGACGCGGTCAAATATAAATATATATTTAGGAAATTACCCCGCTCGTGAATCATATATGTGACGCGGTCAAATATAAACATAAATTTAGGAAATTACACCGCTCACGAATCATACCTGCGACGCGGTCAAATATAAATATAAATTTAAGAAATTACCTCGCTCGCGAATCATACCTGCGACGCAGTCAAATATAAATATAAATTTAAGAAATTACACTGCTCGCGAATCATACCTGTGACGTGGTTACCCATAGGTTTATTACGTTATTTTAGTATTTTTTCATTCTTTTCAAAATACGATGTTCAAATGAAAACCTTTAGGATTCCAATTTATTACAAAAATTTCAAATTCCTCCAAAACGTTTAGCAACAACTAAATTCCACCACTTCTCAAGGCAAACAATAAACATAAATTGATAACTATATTAACAAGGCATGATGTAGGCCTAAACTACCCGGACATTGGCATAATTAGTAGTTACGTACGGACCCTCGTCACCTAGTACGTACGTAGCCCCCCTACATATAGTCACATATCAATTAAATTCACCTATGAGGAAATTTTCCTCTTACAAGGTTAGAAAAGTGACTTACCTCGCTCCGAAATTTCATAAGCGGCTCCCCAAGCCCTTCTGAAAAAACTCAAATCGATGCCCAGCGCTCCAAAACTAGTCGATAATTATGCAAACCCATAAATATATACTCAAATACTCATAACAATTCAATTTATAATAATTCCAACTCCATTTGAAAAGTTGGCAATGGGGCCCACGTCTCGAAACTAGATGAAACTCACAAAATCCGAAAATCCATTCTGATACGAGTTCAACCATCCAATTTTATTAAATTCCGATAATAACTTGACCTCCAAATCTTAAATTTTCTTTCTTGAAAGGTTTTGCAAAAATCTTGATTTCTTCCATTTTAATCCGAAATAAATGATGAATATAACCATAGAATCATGAAGTATAATTATTTTCGGATATAGAATACTTACCCCAATCCATATGGTAAAAATCGCCTAAAAATCACTTCATTCGAGCTCCATAGCTCCAAATATGTTAAAAATAGCCAAAACCTCAAAATATAGCTTCTGCCCAGGTATTTACTATTCGCGATCGCAAAGCACAAATTCCCAACCCTTCAAGACAGCCTCTAGTATAACAGCCATAAATTTTTGTACGAAACTCCAAATTACAAATGGCTTAACTTTTTGAAAACTGGACTCCATGTACTACAAATTTATTTCTTTGCTCATCTTCAGTTCCTTATAGATTATGATATATAAGCTTTCAAAGTCAGTCATGTGCAACACAACGCGATTTCCAAACTCTTCCCAGATAGGCTGTAGTATATCAACCATAACGTTTTTTATAAAACTACAAATGTCAAATGGTTTAATTTTCTGAAAACTAGACATGAATAGCTACAACTTTAATATTTAGGTCATCTCCAAATTCTTTATAAATTGCAAGATATAAGCTTCCAAAGTACGGTAAGTGCAGCAGAAACTTTCCTCTACGCGATCGTGAAAGACTTTCCGCGATCACAAATCACTGGCCAATTTCTCTCATTACTCATCGTGATCGCGACCAACTCCCCGCGATCGTGTAGCACACTGCTGTAGCCAAAAACCAGCAGCTAAAAATGGCCTAGAAATGATCCGAAACCAGCCCGAAACTCACCCCGTCCGAACATAGTAACAAGTCTCAAAACATATCACGGACTTAGTCGAGGCCTCAAATTACATCAAACAACGCTAAAAACACGAATCACACCCCAATTCGAGTCTAATAAAACTAAGAAATTCCAATTTCTACATTCGATGTCGAAACCTATCAAATCACGTCTGATTGACATCAACTTTTGCACATAAGTCATATTCAACATTACGAACCTACTCCAACAACCGGAATCGGAATCCGACCCCGATATAAAAAATTCCTCTCTCAGTCAAACTTCTCAAAACCTTCCACTTTTCTAACTTCCGCCAAATGACCGTGAAATGACCTACGAACCTCCAAATTCAATTCCGCACGCGCTCCCAATGCCAGAATCACCATACGAAGCTATTCCCAAACTCGGAATCCCAATTGGACAACGATAATCTTGAAATGTACCTCATCCCAAACTTATGAAATTCTTCCAAATTGTCAATTTCCACAATAGGTGTCGAACGCTCCAGGGTCATCCAAAACCCGATCCGGACATACGCCTAAATCCAAAATCATCATATGAACCTGTTGGAACCTTCAAATCTCGATTCCGAGGTCGTTTACTCAAAAATACACTTTAGTCAATTCTTCCAACTTAAAGCTTCTGAAATGAGAGTTTTCTTTCCAAATCAACTCCTAACTTCCCAAAATTCAATTCCGACCACGCATGCAAGTCATAATACCAGGAGTAAAGCTGCTCGCGGCCTCCAACCGCTGAACGATGTGCTAGAGCTCAAAATGACAAGTCGAGTCGTTACAACACGTAACCATGCAATCAAATCGTAGATAAAAGACTCTCGCACTTAGCTCAAAGCAATAGATCATAACACCTGATAACTCACAATACCCATAGTCTATCACTTCCATAATATCGTAGTGAGATTCAACTAAATCATTCATAAGTTGTTATAACACAAGCCATATAGTACCTCAAATCATTTGCTAAGCTTGCATTCATTCTCGTGACGGTCGGGTCAACCATTACAACTGATCCAAGCTCAAATTGCACAAATATAACCCACTGGTAGAGAAAAGGCATCCACCCAACATCATAATGATCACACGTCCGTACACTACCCTGCAGGTGATAAACCACATATTTTGCCTCAAACTGACACCTCCTTATACCTTTTTACAGCCACAACTGCTACGCAATCACTCAATCTTCCTGAGTTTGAACTCATCAATAAGACATGAGAATCTAATTCATTCCAAAATTAAACAACAAGAAAGATCCATCAACACTCTCATAACTCGAGACTATACGTCACATCAAGATAGAAATCAATAACCCAATAGTACTTTTTAGATATCAAGCAAACTCTTCTCATGACATTCAAACTGTCTGAACATAACCCATAGTCACATCATACTCATTATTTAGTCATCCAACCACTCATCGGGCAACAAATTCCATTCATATGGACTCCACTAGACATAGAAGTCCAAAAGCACATGCTCACACAACTGATGCTACCGAGCCTAAGCTGTGATCCAAACCCAGCCTCAAATCCTTTATACTGACCCATCATCAGCAAGGAGAAAACACATCTCGCACCTCATCCATGAAATCACAAGTCGTCGATGCACAGCTGATACCGAGCTCTCACGTACGCATACGAGTGAGCGGAAGGATATCAAAGCGATACGCTTCAAGCTGAATCAATGCTACACAATAAAGAAAGAAAGATGGGAAGTTTATCCTAAATGCCCTGTAGCCTCTCGAAGATAGGTATGGACGTTATCATACCGATCCGCAACTCTACTAGACACTTTCTCATGACTCGTAGAACCTATCAACCTAGAGCTCTGATACCAACTTTTCACGACCCAAAAATCCAAATAGTCGTGATGGCACCTAATCCAACCCGCTAGGAAAGACAATTAAAACCAATAATCCAATTCCAATAAGATTCATTAAAATAAGTGATGATAATACAACTGTGCTTTTATAAAAAGAATTTCCAGGGACTCGTAATACAAATCATGAGCTTCTAAGATTAGAGTTTACAAAGATGGAATGAAATAAATACATAATCTGTTTGAAATATACATGAACAGATTAATAATTCTAAAGCTACCAAGAACAAGAGGCAGCTATGATCGGAACACAGGTACATCTTCAATGCCAGCTCCCACCATACACAGAAACATCAACATCCAAATTTGCACGCAAGGCGCAGAAGTGTAGTTGAGTACACCAACCCCATGTAATCGATAAGTAATAAACCTAACCTTAGGTTGAAAGTAGTGAAGACCTGGGACAAAGGTCAGAGTACAACACCAATAGCCAATTACAACTCATAACAATATAATAAAAGTGGTACAAGAAATATCTCAGAGATGTGATACTTAGCTAGTTCATAATTAGGGAAAATAGTCATGCTTTTCAGGTGTAACAGTAAAGCCACATTCCTTCACCGAAATCACCAAAATATGAGAAAGCCAGAAAAACTGTGATTTTTCCCAAAAACTTTCAGCAATAAGTAAGATATTTCATTATCAGATAGCATGAGAAAACTACATCTCTATACCTACGTGTCAATGTGCATGTGAAGTCATAAATGTCACAAAATCGTGTAACATAAGGAAATACATCTCTATGCCTATATGTCAAGTATGCATGTCAGATGCAATGTGTCACATTGATGAACTCATGTACTCACACTCTCAAAGTACTCAATATTACAAACTCATACTCCCACTCATCACTCTCAATTACTCAGCACACTCAGTCACTCAGCACTGTATAGGGCAGATTCATCCCAGGGAAGATCCAACCAAATAATAAATCTTGTTGCGGAGCGCAACCCGATCCCGTTATGAATCAATAGCAACTACGCTTATTGTAGGTGTGCAGACTCTAGAGGGGCAAATCTAGCCCAAGCTCTATAATAAGCCAATCATGGCATGAGCCAATAAAGCCTATTGCGGCATGCAGCGTGATCCCACCATGAATCATCAATACATGTTGCGGCGTTCAGCCCGATCCCATCAACATCACTCACAATCCGAACCTCAGGCCCCAACTCAATCATCAATCTCTCTAGTCCTTGGGCTCACAATGTCATTAAAATCAGCCCCAAATGATAATATGATATATCAATTAATAGCAACAGAGACTGATATATGATATGCAAATGAATAAGTATTATTGAGCATGTAACTGCAATTTAAGCAAATAACTCAGCAGTAGATATGACCTCAGTGGGACCTAACAGAATAAGCGCATAGCCTAAACATGGTTCCTAACATGAATCACAACTCAGTTACTCTAGCACGTAGAGATTTCATGGATAAAAACAAGATTAGTTAACCACCCAGTATCACAGAATCAACCGAGCCATAATTCACACAATGCACGCCCACACGCCTGTCACCTAGCATGAGCGTCACCTCAACACCGAGAACATATCAGGTATATTCAGAGGTTCATACGCCCAACACCAAGTTTAGAATGTTACTTTCCTTGAACAAGACAAATCCAATACCAAGCAAGCCAAACGAATCTCCAAAAATGCCATCCCACACGTACCGACCTTCGAACGGCTCTAAACTAGTCAAATGCAACTCAAATACATTAAATAATGCCTAAGGAAACAAACCCAATTGATAAAGGTCGAATCTTTAATCAAAAGGCTAAAGTCAACCAAAAAGTCAAACCCGGGCTTGCACCTTGGAACTTGACGAAATTCACAAAATTCGATAACTCATTCAATTATGAGTCCAACCATACTACTTTCACTCAAATTCGACTCCGAATCGATGTTCAAAACTCGAAAAATCACTCTATGAAACTTTCAAAAACCCCAATTTCTCTTTTGAAATCATCAACCAAATACCAAAAAAGGACAGGTTCATGAAATATAATCAAAACCAAGTAGAGAACACTTACCCCAATCCATATGGTGAAAATTGCTTCGAATCGCTTCAATCTGAGCTCGATACTCCAAATATGATAAAAGGACTCTAAACCTCGAAATGGTATTTAATAGGGTTTGCGCAGCTAATACACTTCGCGAACACGATTAATTCCACGCGTTCGCATAAAACAAATGCTCACAAGCTGAAATTCCTCTTTTATGAACGCAGAATCAGAGACACGGACGCGATGGTCATATCTCCTAGAGCTACGCGATCGTATAACACACTTGGCGATCGTGAAAAAACAAACTCCTGACATCCTCAGGCGCTCCTTCCTTCTACGCGAACGCATAGCTAGACTCGCGAATGCACTAAACAAATGCCTCAACTTTCACGAACGCGACTCTGGACTCACGAACATGATGAACAATCTTCCCCAGCCATTAAACAACTCTACGTGATCACGATCCATTCTCCACGATCGCGAACAAGAAAACCTGATTCCCAGAACTCAGCAAAATCAGCAATGCCAAAATGAAGGAAAATGGTCTGAATTCAATCTGAAACACGCTTTAGTCCCTCAGGATCCCATCCGAACATATCAAAAAATCCCATAATCTAACATGAACCTACTTTAGCCATCAAATCACACATAATAACATCGAAACGACAAATCACGCCTCAAATTAAACTTAATGAATTTTTGAACTTTCAACTTTCAAAATTTGCGCCGATACATATCAAATCAACTCGAAATGAACTCAAATTTTGCATACAAGTCCCAAATGACATAATGAAGCTATTCCAATTCCTGGAACCACAATCCAACTTCTATATCCTCGAAGTCAACTCTAGGTCAAACTTTTGAACTTTTCAAACCTTCAAATTTCTAACTTTCGCCAATAAGCGCTAAAACCTTTTATATATCCAAATGCAAATCCGGCAAACGCTCGAGTCCAAAATCACCATCCGGGCCTAACGGAACCATTAAAACTCCGAACTAAGGTCAACTAAAAAGTCAAACTTGGTCAACTCTTCCAACTTTAAAGCTTCAATATTGAAATTCATTCTTCATAATCAATTCCGAATAACCTGAAAACCAAAACTGGCGATTCACATAAGTCATAATACATTATATGATGCTAATTGCTACTCAAGACTTGAGATAACTGAACGAAATGCAAATTCTCCAAACGACCGGCTGGGTCGGTACAATTCATTAGTTTTACCTAGCTCTCCCACCACACAAAAAATACTAAGATATAACTAATTGTTTACCTGTGTGCTATTCTTCCTCACATCCTTATACATTTGGATTTGGTTAAACTTCCTAAAAGTTGTTAATAAATTACATACCATACTACAACCTAAGAGTCATATCTACACATAATCCTAAGTAGAATGCTAGGAGCGCACACATAATCTCTTATTACACAATCAAAGCATAAATGGATTAGGAGTCAAAAAGCTATCTGAGCTATTTGATTACCACACTCTATATAATGCAATTAATATATTTTTAAACAGAGATCCATAATAAGTTCTAGGTACTGTAATACCTAGATATGAAGCTACACTGTTACGCCCCGAAATCTCACCATCGGGTTGTGATGCCGTCTAACGTTGAAACCGCTAGACAAGCCAACGTGTAACATGATAACATTGAATTAACAGAATAAGCTAAAACAATTCACAAATTAACAGCGGAGATAAATAAAGTTTCAAAACTCAGTAAAGACAACATAATACAACGTCGCAATAATTTTCCAAAACCTGGAGTCACAAACTCACGAACTGTCTATAGGAGTGCTAAATACAAAGTCTGAAAAAGAAATACATGACTGTCTCTGAAAAACGAGAAGAAAAACAAGACAAAAGTGAAGAACTAGGGATGAGAGAGACGCCAAGGCCCACGAACTCTAGCAGGTATACCTTGAAGCCTCTAAGGTGAACTGAAGGAGACTCCCTCAACGCTGTCCACTGGGTCCGAAGGCAGGATCTGCACAACAATAAGATGTGCAGTGTAGCATCAGTACAACCGACCCCATGTACTGAGTAAGTGTCGAGCCTAACCTCGGCCAAAGTAGTGACGAGGATAGACTTGACAACAAACGTTAAGCTGTCATATTCTACAACATATATCGTGGAACAACAAAGCAAGAGATAAACAATTACGTAGGGGAAATACTGGAACAGACAAAAAGACAATTTATCAAAAATATTCTAGTGAAACAAATATAATGCCAGAAATGTAATAAATGGCACGGCATCACCCTTCGTGCTTTTACTCTCTTCCTCACAATGTAATATATCATGTATGGTAATGTAATCATGGCACGACATCAACCTTCATGCTTTTAATATAAATCATGGCACGACATCACCCTTCGTGCTTTTACCCTCTTCCTCATTATGCAATGTATGATGTAATCAATGTAAATCATGGCACGACATCACCCTTCGTGCTTTTACCCTCTTCCTCATTATGCAATGTATGATGTAATCAATGTAAATCATGGCACGACATCACCCTTCGTACTTTTACTCTCTTCCTCACAATGCAATGTATAATGTAATCAATGTAAATCATGGCACGGCATAACACTTCGTGCTTTTACTCTCTTACTCACCATGCAATGTATAATGTAATCAATGTAAATCATGGCACGGCATAAGACTTCGTGCTTTTACTCTCTTCCTCACCATGCAATGTATAATTTAATCAATGTAAATCATGGCATGGCATCACCCTTCGTGCTTTTACTCTCTTCCTCACTATGCAATGTATAGTGTAATCAATGTAAATCATGGCATGGCATCACCCTTCGTGCTTTTACTCTCTTCCTCACTATGCAATGTATAGTGTAATCAATGTAAATCATGGCACGACATCACCCTTCGTGCTTTTACTCTCTTCCACACCATGCAATGTATAATGTAATCAATGTAAATCATGGCATGGCATCACCCTTCGTACTTTTACTCTTTTCCTCACCAATGCAATGACAATTTTCAAAATGGCAAGGAATGCAGCATAGTGGAATCACAAATGATCACCCCGCAAGGGGAAAATATCAGTCATTATCATAACAAATTTCCCGGCAAGGGTCTCAGCTATAACCAAACTTTTCAAGTATATCCTTCACAGTTGGGTCCTCAATAGGACCATTACATCACAAGTTCATCAATGAGGATTTTCAACAACAATCAACTTCCAAGTAGAGATAAATTCATAATACAATGGATATGGAAGTAAGGACAAGAATTTCATCAAAAATGGACTCACGGGCATGCTTGACACACAATGCATAGGTACTCGTCACCTCACCTATGCATTGGACATGATAAACACTTAGCACATAGCATACGATACCTATTCCCTCACCAAAGTTAGGCAAGACACTTACCTCGGGTCCAAAAATAGCAATCAAACCTCTAACACCGCCTTTCCTTTTGAATTCAACTCCGGAACAACAATATCTAGACATAATTAACTTATTAACAACAATAATGACTCATTAATACAATCCGATAGCCTAAATATACAATTCCTAGCATGCTTCCAAAAATACCAAAATTGGACCCCGGGCTCGCTTGGTCCAAACATGAGGCTCGGACAAAAACCCGCTCACCCATACCCCCACGAGTTCAAATATATGATTTGTTTTGAAATCCGACCCCAAATTGAGGTTGAATTCCCCAAAGTCCCATAATCCCTAACTCTACCCAAATTCCCTAATTTCTACTTTGTTTTTACGATTCTAGGCCTAGATTCTTGTGTTGATGAAGGAAAAAATGGAGGAAATAGGAGTTGAAGTCACTTACCCAAGTGGTTATGGAGGAGAATTGGCTTGGAGGTCGTCAATGGGGGTTTGAGGAAGAAGGGAGTGATGAAAATGAGGAAATCCCGAATGCATTCTGTTTTTAAGCTTTAAAATCACTGGGCAAAAATTACCCTTCGCGTTCGCGAGACCATGGCCTCGTTCGCGAAGGGTTGGCAGCCCTGACCTATGCGTTCGCGAGCCTAGGTCCGCGTTCGCGAAGAACAACCTACCCAGCCCCCCAGCCTAACACTACGCGTTCGCACCCCTGGGGACGCGTTCGCGTAGAAGCACTGTCCAGTGCTCCGCGTTCGCGTCTCCCTCTACGCGTTCGCGAAGAGTTAAAAACCCAGGCCAAGATGATTACCCTTCGCGTTCGCGGGCCCTTGGCCGCGTTCGCGAAGGGTGTTACACCAGACACCAGCAGAACATTAAAAACACCAGATTTTTCTACTTTACACACCCCGTTAACTACCCGAAACTCACCCGAGCCCTCGGGTCTCCAAACCAAAAACACACACGACTCCCAAATCTTCCTACAGACTTATTCAAGCATTTAAATCACCAAATTATCCTCAAAACAAGGAATTAAACCTCAAATATCCTAGAATTTTCTCAAAACTTCATAAGGCTTAATCATTCCGATTTGATCTGAAACTCGACATTTCAAGTCTGTTTTACACCAAATTTCACAGATAACTCATATAACATATATTCAACCTGTTCCGGGCTCCGGAACCATAATACGTGCCCGGCAACACGGTTTTCACATTAATTATCATTTTTAAAAGTCTTTATTATTTTCAGAAAATAATTTTTATTTAAAAATTCATTTCTCGGGCTTGGGACCTCGGAATTCGATTCCGGGCATACGCCCAAGTCCCATATTTTTCTACGGACCCTCGGGGACTGTCAAATCATGTGTCCGGGTCCGTTTACCAAAAATGTTGACCAAAGTCAACTTTAATCACTTAATCATTATGAAATCAACTTTTCACATAAAAGCCTATCGGCTATGCACGCATATCGAGGTGAGACTAACGGAGGTTTTCGGGCCCTCGAGATACAGTTTCTGCTAAATACACAAGATGGCCTTTTGGGTTATCACAATATCCACCTCTAAAATAACTGTTCGTCCTCGAACGGACATAGAAAAGTACCTGAATCGGGGAAAAGGTGGGGATAACGGCTCCGCATATCGGGCTCGGACTCCCAAGTAGCTGCCTCAACAGGCTCACCTCTCCACTGAACACGAACCGAGGGATAACTCTTTGATCTCAACCGTCGTACCTGCCGATCTAATATGGCTACCGGCTCCTCCTCATAAGACAGATCCTTGTCCAACTGGACACCATTGAAGTCAAGTACATGAGATGGGTCTACAACATACCTCCGGAGCATAGACACGTGAATTACTGGATGCACGACTGAAAAACTAAGTGGCAAGGCAAGTCTGTAGGCCACCTCCCCTACCTTGTCTTGAATCTCAAATGGACCAATGTACCTAGGGCTCAACTTACCCTTCTTTCCGAATCTCATCACGCCCTTCATGGGCGACACCCAAAGAAATACCCGGTCGCCTATCATAAATGCCAAATCTCGAACCCTGCGATCCGCATAACTCTTCTGCCTGGACTGAGCTGTACAGAGTCTATCCTGAATGATCTTCACCTTGTCCAAGGCATCCTGGACTAACTCAGAACCCAACAATCTAGCCTCTCCCGGCTCAAACCATCCGACTAGAGACCGACACCGTCAACCATACAACGTCTCATACGGAGCCATCTGAATGCTCGACTGATAGCTATTGTTGTAATCAAACTAAGCTAAAGGCAAGAACTGGTCCCATGAGCCACCAAAGTCAATGACACAAGCTCGCAACATATCCTCCAAAATCTGAATAGTACGCTCGGACTGCCCGTCCGTCTGAGGATGAAATGATGTGCTCAAATCAATCTGTGTGCCCAACTCTTGCTGAAATACTCTCCATAAATGGGAGGTAACCTGAGTACCTCGGTCCGCTATAATAGATATGGGCACACCATGCAGTCTGACAATCTCTCTCATATAGATCTTTGCAAACTTCTCTGCTGAATACGAAACTGATACTGGAATGAAGTGCGCTGACTTGGTCAGCCTATCCACAATGAACCATACTGCATCAAACATCCTCTGAATCTGTGGGAGTCCAACTACAAAGTCCATGGTGATACGCTCCCACTTCCACTCGGGAAGATGAATCTGTTGCATCAAACCACCGGGTCTCTGGTGCTCGTACTTAACCTGCTGACAGTTCAAGCACCAAGCTACATAAGCTACAATATCCTTCTTCATCCTTCGCCACCAATAGTGTTTCCGCAAGTCCTGGTACATCTTTGCGGTGCCCGGATGAATAGAATACTGGGAACTATGGGCCTCCTGAAGTATCAACTCACGAATGCCATAGACATCGGGTACACAAATACGACCCTGCATCCTCAATACTCCCTCAGCATCAATTGTAACCTGCTTGGCATCTCCGTGCCTGACTCTATCTCTAAGAACACATAAATGGCGATCATCATACTGTCTGGCCCGAGTACGGTCATACAATGAAGAACGGGCCACGGTATGTACCAAAACACTGCCAGTCTCAGAAACCTCCAATCTCACAAATCGGTTGGCTAACTGCTGAACATCCAAAGCAAGAGTTTTCTCTCCGACTGGTAATTAAGCAAGACTACCCATGCTAGCTGACTTCCGGCTCAAAGCATCGGCCACCACGTTAGCCTTCCCCGAATGATAAAGAATGGTAATATCATAATCCTTCAGCAACTCTAACCATCTCCTCTGTCTCATGTTCAAGTCCTTCTGTTTAAACAAATACTGCAAGCTCTTATGATCCGTGAACACCTCACATGGCACACCATACAAGTAATGCCTCCAAATCTTCAATGCATGCATAATAGATGTTAACTGCAAGTCATGAACTGGATAGATCTTCTCATGGACCTTCAACTGACGAGAAGCATAGGTTATAACCTTTCCATCCTGCATCAACACTGCACCAAGCCCAACCCCTTAGGCATCACAATAGACGGTATATGATCTTGAACCTGTGGGAAAAACCAACACTGGTGCCGTGGTCAATGCTGTTTTGAGCTTCTGAAAGCTCGCGTCGCATTCATCAGACCACCTGAACTGGACACTCTTCTGAGTCAACCTGGTCATCGAGGCTGCAATGGATGAAAAGCCCTCCACAAATCGGCGATAATAACCTGCTAAGCCCAAGAAACTCCGGATCTCTGTAGCTGAGATGGGTCTAGGCCAATCTCTAACTGCTGAAATCTTCTCGGGATCCACCTGAACACCCTCTGATGATACCACATGGCCTAGAAAGGCAACTGAACTCAACCAAAACTCGCACTTGGAAAATTTGGCATACAAATGACTATCCCTCAGAGTCTGGAGGACGACTCTAAGGTGCTGCTCATGCTTCTCTCGGATGCGAGAGTATATCAATATATCATCAATGAAAACAATCACGAATGAGTCCAAATAAGGACTGAACACTCGGTGCATCAACTCCATAAAAGCGGCAGGGGCATTCGTCACCCCAAATGACATTACCAAGAACTCATAATTCCCAAAACGAGTGCGAAAAGCTGTCTTAGGGACATCAGACGCCCTAATCCTCAGCTGATGGTAACCAGATCTCAAGTCAATCTTGGAAAACACTTAAGCACCCTGAAGCTGGTCGAATAAATCATCAATCATCGGCAAAGGATACTCGTTCTTAATGGTAACCTTATTCAACTGCCGGTAGTCAATACACATCCTCATCGAGCCATCTTTCTTATTGACAAACAATAATGGAGCACCCCAAGGAGAGACACTAGGCCTAATGAAGACTTTATCCAACAAATCCTGCAACTGGTCTTTCAACTCCTTCAACTCTAGTGGGGTCATAAGATACGACGGAATAGAAATAGGATTGGTGCCCTGAGCTAACTCAATACAAAAATCAATATCCCTGTCGGGTGGCATACCCGGCAGGTCAGCAAGGAAAACCTCTGGAAACTCACGAACCACGGGCACAGACTCCAGGGAAGGAACCTCGGCGCTAGAATCACGAACATAGGCCAGATAGGCCAAACAACCCTTCCCAACCATGCGCCGAGCCTTCATATAAGAAATAACTCTACCAGAAGAATGACTAGGAGTTCCCTTCCACTCCAAACGAGGCACCCCTGGCAAAGCCAAGGTCATTGTCTTGGCATGACAGTCCATAATAGCATAATAGGGGGATAACCAATCTATCCCCAATATAACATCGAAGTCAACCATATCCAGAAGCAAAAGATCAACCTGAGTCTCCAGACCACCCATGACTACTAAGCAAGCACGGTAGACTCGATCTACCACTATAGAATCACCTACCGGTGTAGAAACATGCACAACAGTACTCAAGGAATCACGGGGCATACTCAAATAAGGGGAAAAATATAAAGACACATAGGAGAATGTAGAACCCGGGTCAAATAACACCGAAGCCTCTCGGCTGCAAACTGAAACTGTACCTGTAATAACTGCATCAGAAGCCTTGGCATTAGGCCTGGCAGGAAAAGCATAGCACCGGGCTGAGCCCCTCTAATTTGATCATCTCTGGGTCGACCTACTGCGGCCTGACCTCTACCTCTCGTGGCATGTCCTCCACCTCTATGAGTCTGACCTCTACATTGGAACCCCGACCGCCACCCCTAGCTGGCTGAGGGGGTGGGGGTGCGCCTGGCACGGGAACCATAGAACGGGAACCCTGATACTGAGGACCACTAGAAGCTCGGGGACAATACCTGGCTATGTGCCCCGGAACACCACAAGAATAGCACGGCCTCTGCTGATATGGCTGGGGACTCTGGAACTGTCCCTGACGACCCTGATAACCACCTTGGAAACTCTGAAGTGGCGGTGTACTAATAGGTGCTGGTGGTGCACTATGAGCTACCTGGGGACTCTGGAACTGTCCCTGACGACCCTGATAACCACCCTGGAAACTCTGAAGTGGCGGTGTACTAATAGGTGCTGGTGGTGCACTATGAGCTACCTGGGGACTCTGGAACTGTCCCTGACGACCCTGATAACCACCCTGGAAACTCTGAAGTGGCGGTGTACTAATAGGTGCTGGTGGTGCACTATGAGCTACCTGAAGTGCCGACTAATAGGGTGTGGGAGGATGACCTCTGCCTGAAGAATCCTTACCCCCAGATGAGGCTCCACTGAAACGACCGAAGTGACAGGGCCTCTTGTCTGCCCCCTGACCACCACCCTGTGACATAATCATCTCAATCCTCCTGGCCACATTGGCCGCATCCTGGAACGATATATCGGTACCTGACTCTCTAGCCATCTGAAGTCTGATAGGCTGGGCCAGTCCCTCAATAAATCTCCTAACCCCCTCCCTATCAATGGGAAGTATCATAAGAGCATGTCGGGCTAGAGTGATGAACCTGGTCTCATACTGACTGACATAGATCCCTGCTGGAGACGCTCAAACTGCCTCCGAAGGTCCTCTCTCTGAGTAATGGGAAGGAACTTCCCCAAAAATACCTCTGAGAACTGAGTCCAAGTCAAAGGTGGAGACCCAGCTAGTCTGGCTAAGCAATAGTCTCTCCACCAACTCTTGGCTGCGCCAGATAACCGAAAAGCAGCGAAGTCAACTCCGTTGGACTCCACTATGCCCATGTTTCGAAGAACCTCATGGCAGCTGTCCAAATAATCTTGGGGATCCTCTGATGGGGAACCAGTAAAAGTAGCAGTGAATAACTTAGTGAACCTGTCTAGTCTCCACAAATCACCTGCTGACATATCTGCTCCCTCTGCTACCGGTGCTGCAATACCCTGCTGAGCTACTCCGGCTGGCTGAGGTGCCGGAGTCTGAAACTGTGGAGCTAGCTGCTCTGGCGTGCGGGTGGCAGGACTCTGGGTACCTCCCCCAGCCTGAGAGACAGCTGGTGCAGTAGGAAGAAGACCCGCCTTTGCTACACTCTCCATGAGTCCGACTATACGGACAAGAGCGTCCTGAAGCACTGGGTAGCTATGAACCCCTCTGGGACCTGAGCTGGTCCAACTGGGACTGCCGGAACTGGGACCTCCTTGTCAGACTCGACCGGAGGGTCCTCCACTGGGGCTGCTGCTCTAGGCTGAGCCCGACCTTGGCCTCTAGCACGGCCTCGTCCTCGACCTCGACCCCTCGTAAGAGTGTCGGGCTGCTGAGCGGAACCAAGGGAAGCACGCGTCCTCGCCATCTGCGAGAGAATAGAACATAAACTCAATCAGTACTCAGAATTCATATCGCACGATAGATATGAGATGAAATGCGGAGTCATCCTAACTTTGCAGCCTCTGGGATAAATACAGACGTCTCCGTACCGATCCCTCAGACTCTACCAAGTTGTCCGTGAGTTGTGAGACCTAAGCACCCTAGGGCTCTCATACCAACTTGTCACGCCCCGAAATCCCACCATCAAGCCATGATGGCGTCTAACGTTGAAACCGCTAGACAAGCCAATGTGTACAGTTAAACTAACATGATAACATTGAATTAACAGAATAAGCTAAAACAGTTCACAAATTAACAGCGGAAAAAAATAAATTTTCAAAACTCAGTAAAGACAACATAATACAACGTCGCAATAATTTCCCAAAACCTGGAGTCACAAACTCACGAACTGTCTATAGGAGTGCTAAATACAAAGTCAGAAAAAGAAATACATGACAGTCTCTGAAAAACTAGAAGAAAAACAAGACAGAAGTGAAGAACTAGGGATGAGAGAGACGCTAAGGCCCATGAACGCTAGCGGGTATACCTTGAAACCTCTAAGGTGAACTGAAGGAGACTCCCTCAACGCTGTCCACTGGGTCCGAATGCGGGATCTGCACAATAATAAGATGTGCAGTGTAGCATCAGTACAACCGACCCCATGTACTGAGTAAGTACCAAGCCTAACCTCGGTCGAAGTAGTGACGATGATAGACTTGACAACAAACGTTAACTTATCATATTCTACAACATATATTGTGGAACAACAAAGCAAGAGATAAACAATTACGTAGGGGAAATACGGGAACAGACAAAAAGACAATTTGTCAAAAATATTCTAATGAAACAAATATAATGCAAAAAATGTAATAAATGGCACGGCATCACCCTTCGTGCTTTTACTCTCTTCCTCACAATGCAATGTGCGATGTAAGATAACATGAGTCATGGCACGGCATCACCCTTTGTGCTTTTACTCTCTTCCTCACAATGCAATGTATCATGTATGGTAATGTAATCATGGCACGGAATCAACCTTCGTGCTTTTAATATAAATCATGGCACGGTATCACTCTTCGTGATTTTACCCTCTTCCTCACTATGCAATGTATGATGTAATCAATGTAAATCATGGCACGGCATCACCCTTCGTGCTTTTACTCTCTTCCTCACTATGCAATGTATAATGTAATCAATGTAAATCATGGCACAACATCACCCTTTGTGATTTTACTCTCCTCCACACCATGCAATGTATAATGCAATCAATGTAAATCATGGAACGGCATCACCCTTCGTACTTTTACTCTTTTCCTCACCAATGCAATGACAACTTTCAAAATGGCAAGGAATGCAGCATAGTGGAATCAGAAATGATCACCCCGCAAGGGGAAAATATCAGTCATTATCATAAAAAATTGCCCGACAAAGGTCTCAGCTATAACCAAACTTTTCAAGTATATCCTTCACAGTTGGGTCCTCAATAGGACCATTACATCACAAGTTCATCAACGAGGATTTTCAACAACAATCAACTTACAAGTAGAGATAATTTCATAATACAATGGATATGGAAGTAAGGACAAGAATTTCATCAAAAATGGGCTCACGGGCATGCTTGACACACAATGCATAGGTACTCGTCACCTCACCTATGCTTTGGACACGATAAACACTTAGCACATAGCAAATGTTACCTATTCCCTCACCAAAGTTAGGCAAGACACTTACCTCGGATCCAAAAATAGCAATCAAGCCTCTAACACCGCCTTTCCTTTTGAATTCAACTCCGGAACAACAATATCTAGACATAATTAACTTATTAACATCAATAATGACTCATTAATACAATCCGATAGCCTAAATATACAATTCTTAGCATGCTTCCAAAAATACCAAAATTCGACCCCGGGCCTGCTTGGTCCAAACACGTGGCTTGGACCACAACCCGCTCACCCATACCCCCACGAGTTCAAATATATGATTTATTTTGAAATCCGACCCCAAATTGAGGTTGAATTCCCCAAAGTCCCATNACTTACCCAAGTGGTTATGGAGGAGAATTGGCTTGGAGGTCGTCAATGGGGGTTTGAGGAAGAAGGGAGTAATGAAAATGAGGAAATCCCGAATTCATTTTGTTTTTAAGCTTTAAAAATCACTGGGCAAAAATTACCCTTCGCGTTCGCGAGACCATGGCCGCGTTCTCGAAGGGTTGGCAGCCCTGACCTATGCGTTCGCAAGCCTAGGGCCGCGTTCACGAAGAACAACCTACCCAGGACCCCAGCCTAACACTACGCATTCGCACCCCTGGGGACGTGTTCGCGTAGAAGCACTGTCCAGTTCTCCGCGTTCGCGTCTCCCTCTACGCGTTGCGAAGAGGTAAAAACCCAGGCCAAGATGATTACCCTTCGCGTTCTTGGGCCCTTGGCCGCGTTCGCGAAGGGTGTTACACCAGACACCAGCAGAACATTAAAAACACCAGATTTTTCTACTTTACACACCCTGTTAACTACCTGAAACTAACCCAAGCCCTCGGGTCTCCAAACCAAAAACACACACGACTCCAAAATTATCTTACGGACTTATTCAAGCATTTAAATCACCAAATTATCCTCAAAAACAAGGAACTAAACCTCAAATCTCCTAGAATTTTCTCAAAACTTCATAAGGCTTAATCATTCCGATTTGATCCGAAACTCGACATTTCAAGTCCGTTTTACACCAAATTTCACAGATAACTCATATAACATATATTCAACCTGTTACGGGCTCCGAAACCATAATACGGGCCCGGCAACACGGTTTTCACATTAATTATCATTTTCAAAAGTCTTTATTATTTTCAGAAAATAATTTTTTTAAAAAAATTTATTTCTCGGGCTTGGGACCTCGGAATTCGATTCCGGGCATACGCTGAAGTCCCATATTTTTCTACGGACCCTCCGGGACCGTCAAATTACGGGTCCGGGTCCGTTTACCAAAAGTGTTGACCAAAGTCAACTTTAATCACTTAATCATTATAAAATCAACTTTTCATCAAGTTTTCACATAAAAGCCTACCGGCTACATGCCCGCTACACACGCATATCGAGGTGAGACTAACGGAGATTTTTGGGGCCTCGAGACACAGTTTCTGCTAAATACACAAGATGACATTTTGGGTTATCACATACATATAACCAAGTAGGTTGAGCATGTCATACTCATAAGTAATTTGGGCTTTAATACCCGATTGTAGTAATAAGAAATTTAAATTTAATTATGTCTCGATCTAAATTAGAGGAAAATTTTGATAACCAACGTGGTGTTGTTACACAATAAAGACAACAACTGCAAAAGGAATTCATTTTTCCCTGTAATGTAATTAAAATTTACCTTATCATGTATTATTTCCAATTCAGTAATCACCACTATTTGTATCAATATTTCTAACTCAAAACTATACATTCTTTTTTTTTTCTTTTGATAAAGATTGACTCTATTAAACTATGAGATCCTTATCTGAAATTATCATTGACAATGAAATACAAAAATGGTGAACACGTACTTCTCAATGTAATTTTTGCGCAGTCAATCCATCACCAACTTTGCATCTCTCTATTTTTGAAATTTCAGTATACCATAATGGCTGACAGAACATCAATGCACAAGTGAAGGAAACTACTGCAGATTTAAGAGCAAGAAACGGCGAGATTCTAAACTTCTTTTTGAATAAAAGAGTGATGCTCCAACATTGTTATTACCAAAAAGTCAAAAAAGAAAACAAAGTGAATGAGGCTTCAAAGAAATCTTTACAATCTTATTTTCTTTTATGTTACTTTCTCACGTAAACCTTTGATTCAACAAGCACTGTTGGATGAAGCTGCAAAGTTCATTGTAAGACACCAGACAATTTTTTTTTTTAGGATTGCATATAGTTCTAATTGGACTCATTAACTTCTTGGGTAAGTGTCTACCACAAATTTGATTTGTCATTCTTGTTTCTTTCATTCTATTTATGTTCTCTGACTTTGTATCTATATTGATGTGTTATTAATCTAATAACTTTGGATATTTTTTTCATAATGATACAGGAATAAAGTAGTATCTTTTTCAGTTTAACATATTTAAATCTATGGTTCCATGTAACGATCCAAAATCCATTAGTCGTGATGGCACCTAACTCAACCCGTTAAGTAAGCCAACTAATAACTATCCAATTCCAATAATATTTAATAAGACAATTAAGTAAAATAAATTATCGGAATCTTATACATGTCCCAAGGACTGGTAGTACAAATCATGAGTTTCTAAGATTAGAGTTTACAAAGCTGGTATGAAATAAATACATCATTTGTTCTAAATATACATAAACAGATTTTTATGAATCTAAGGCCACCATGAACAAGAGGTAGATACAACCGGAACGCAGGTACGTCTTTAATTCCTGCTCCCATTGATCACAGCAACATCAGCAACCAACATCTGCACGCAAGGTGCAGAAGTGTAGTATGAGTACAACTGACCACATGTACTCAATAAGTAACAAACCTAACCTTCGGTTGAAAGTAGTAGCGAGCTGGAACAAAGGTCGAGTCCAATACCATCAGCCAACAAAAGTCCTTAAACAACGTAAAACAAGTAATAAAATAAGAAACTCAGAGATAAAATGTTCAGCTTAATCATGATTTCTGAAAATAGTTCTGCCTTTCAAGTATATCAGTGAAAACCCAAGCCGTTTACCGAGTTGCCAAAAATATGAGTAAGTTTAAAAACTGTAATTTTCTTCCCAAAAATCCTTTCAACAATAAATAAGGTGTTTCATTTCTTTTCAGATAGCAAGTGTAAAATATATCTCTATGCCCATATGTCAACATGTGTGAGAAGTCATGAATGACAGGATACCGTATAACATGAGGAAAATTCATCTCTATGCCCATATGTCAACATGTGTGAGAAGTCATGAATAACGTGATACCATACAGAATGAGGAAAATACATCTTTATGCATGTATGTCATGTGTGCATGTCAATGCTATGTATCTCAGAGATGAACTCATGTGCTCACACTCTCAGAGTACTCAATCTCAATGTCTTACACTTTTCACTCATCATGCTCAATCACTCAGTACTGTATATGGTCAATCCGGCCTAGGGAAGATCCATCCCAGAATATATACATCAACTGACCATCAGTCACTCAGTGTTGAATAGGGCCAGTCCAGCCCGTGGGGAGATCCATCCCCGGGTATAAATGCTTCGGATAATATCCATGTCCTGAGAAGATCAATCCCTCATTATAAATCATCCGGGCTCACTAGGGATGTGTGCGAACACCATAGAGACTCCTTCAGCCCAAGCGCTATCATAAATCAGTATAACCGTTGCGGCGGCAGCCCGATCTCATAAATGTCACTCATAAGCAGGCTCTCGGTCTCACTCATTTATCAATCTCTCCAGGCTCTCGGTCTCACTCATTTATCAATCTCTCCAGTCTCTCGGGCTCACAATGTCATGAAACTAGCTCAAAATGATGATATGATGTGTCAATAACTGGTAACAAAGACCGAGATATGATATGCATATGAATGCGTATGACTGAGTATGTAATGCAATGAAAGCAGATAATTCAACAGCATAAATGACCTCAGTGGGTCCCAACAGAATAAGCATGTAGCCTAGCCTAGGTTTCTAACATGGATCACAGCTCAATAGCTCAAGTACGTAGACATTGCATGGTTACAGGTAAGATCAGGTAACTGCACAGTAGCACAGAAATAACAGAGTCACAATTCACATGGTGCACGCCCACACGCCCGTAACCTAGCATGTGTGTCACCTCAACACCAATCACATAGCATGTAATTCGGGGTTTCATACCCTCATAACCAAGTTTAGAAGTGTTACTTACCTCAAACAAGCCAAATTCCAATACCGAGCAAGCCAAGCAATGCTCCAAAAATGTCATCTCGCATGTACCGACCTCCAAACGGCTCAAAACTATCCAAAAGAAACTCAAATACATCAAACAATGCCAAAGAAAACAAACATAATCGATAAAGGTCGAATCTTTAATCAAAAGTCCAAAATCAGCCAAAAAAGTTCAATCTAGGCCCGCACCTCGGAACCCGACAAGACTCACAAAATTTGACAATTCATTCAATTACTAGTCTAATCATACTAATTTCACTCGAATCCGACTCTGAATCGATGTCCAAAACTCAAAATCTCACTCTATGAAAATTTAGGTTAAAACCCCTAATTTCTCTTTTGGAACCCTCAATCAAATGCCTAAAATGAAGATCGATTCACGATATAAAATCAAAAATGTGTAGAAAAACACGTACATCAGTTCACATGGTGAAAATTTCTTCAAGAATCGCCTCAATCCAAGCTCCATAGCTCCAAAAATGCAAAAATAGCTGAAACCCCCGAAATAGAGTACTTTATAATCTACCTAGACATTCCTCTTACACGAACGCGGAAAATCCATCGCGTTCGTGATGAACAAAATAATCTGCCACAAAAATACTCTATGTGTTCACAGCACAAGCCTCGCGAACGCGATAAACGGAGAAGACATAGCTACGCGAACGAGGTAGAAGGGTGGCAAACGCGAAGAAGAAGCGGTCATAGCCCAGCTCAGTCAAACTTACTACATGAACGCGTGCATGCTTACGCAGACGCGATGCTCAAATTGCAGCAACCTACGCGAACGCGTCTGAGGACTCACAAATGCGATGAACAATTTCTCCCATCCTTCAAACAACTCTACGTAATCGCGATTAACGAAACCAAAGGCCCAGAACTCAGCAGAACAGCAATGCAAAAATGAAGGAAAATGGTCTGAAATCAATGTGAAACGCCCGAGCCCCTCGGAACTACGTCTGAATATCCCAACAAGTCCATAACATAATACGGACCTACTCGAGGCCTCAAATAACACATAACAACATCAAAACAATGAATCGCACCTCAATTCAAACTTGATGAACTTTGAACTTTTCAACTTCAATAACTCGTGCTAAAACATAGCAAATCAACCCGGAATGAACTCAAATTTTTCACACAAGTCCCAATTTGAATCTGATATCTTCAAAGTCAACTCTCGGTCAACTTATGAACTTTCCAAACCTTCAAGTTTCCAACTCTCACCAATTAGTGTTGAATTCTTCTATGAACATCCAAATGCGAATCCGGGCATACGCCCTAGTCCAAAATCACTATCCGGGCCTATCAGAACCATCAAAACTCTGTTCCGGGATCAAATTCACAAAAAGTCAAACTTCATCAACTCTTCCAACTTAAAGCTTCAACAATAAAATTCATTCTTCTAAATCCGTTCCGAATAATCTGAAAACCAAAACCGACAATTCATATAAGTCATAATACATCATACGGAGCTACCCATGCCCATAAACTACCGAGCGAAGTGCAAATTCTCAAAACAACCGTTCGTGTAGTTACATAATGGACTACGAGGACCCTAGGACTAAGGACTCTTAGAAAGAAGGATTACCGTACTGGATTACCCTCATTAAGAACAGAATTTTTTCTTAGTTAAAATGTTTAAAGCTCCTTAAGGTGTATCTACTGTTAAATAGAAGTATGTGTTTGTCATCAACTTGATGATCTTCCCTACAACAATAATAACAACAACAAAAATAACATACTCAGTATTATCCCACATTGTGAGCTGGGGAGGGTAGTGTGTACGCAAACCTTACCCTTACCTTGTGAGAATAGAGAGGTTATTTTCAATAGACCCACGGCTTAGGAAAGCATAAGCACCACATTAATAAAAATATACACAAGAAGAAACAATACCAAAAATCCATATACAAGTGGAATAATAACAAGATAGTACGGTGATTAACAATGAAAGAAAACAACGGTTAGTCATAAAAACATATTACCAATAGAAAGCGATATTGTGTGCCAATACTAGTGTTATGAACACTCTAGACTACCTACTCTACTCCCGTAATTCTCACCTCCATACCTTTCTATCAAGGGTCATGTCCTCGGTCAACTGAAGTTGCGACATGTCTTGCCTAATTACCTCTCCCAACCTCTTCTTTGGCATACCTCTACCTCTCCGTAATCCCTCCAATGTCAACCTCTCACACCTCCTCACCGGGGCGTCTGTGCTCCTCCTCCTCACATGACCAACCCACCTAAGCCGCGCTTCCTGCATCTTGTCCTCAATAGGGGACACACCCACCTTATCACGAATAACCTCATTTCTGATCATATCTAACCTGGTGTACCCTTACATCCATCTCAAGATCATCATCTCTGCTACCATCATCTTCTGGACATGAGCAATCTTGACTGGACAACACTCAACCCCATATAACATTGTTGGTCTGACCACCACTCTATAGAATTTACCCTTAAGCTTAGGTGGAACCTTCTTGTCACACAAAACACCGGAAGCGAGTCTCCATTTTATCCATCCCACCCCAATACGATGTGTGACATCTTCATCAATCTCCCCATCCCCTGAATAATAGACCCAAGGTACTCAAAACTCCCTCTCATAGGGATGATCTGCGAGTCCAGCCTTACCTCCCCTTCCCCTCCTTGAGTCTCGCCACTAAACTTACACTCCAACTGTTGACCTATGTCACTGCATAGTTTTGAAGATTGACAAAAGGCTGACCAGTTGAACCAGGTCCATCAGAGCACACATCGTGAACTGACGAGTTGGCACATGAACCGCATATGCTTAGGAGATGTTTTGAATATGAAATATCAATGTACCAAGAGATTGTCTCCTAATGCGAAAAGGTTGCAAATTGATCTGATTAACTGAAGTCGAACTCAGCAAGGAAAGTAAAAAAAGAAAGGAAGTTGAGTTTGGTTCGAATTGGTTAACCCAGGTAGAGTTGAACTGGAATTGGAAGACAAGCTCAACGACTAACTCTATAAATACTTGATGTATTTATGCTAAAATTAAACACGCACAAAGCTGAAGTGAATCAAAGTCTGAAAGCAAAACTCCCAGAGTTAATTTTTGCTAGCAGAATCATTGTGCGATACAAAGGCTACAATTCAACTAGAAGAACCAATTCCATCTGATTATTTATTGAGTCTAGTTGATTGTAGTAGGAGTTTTTAACATTGTATCTTTCAGCTTTCATAGAAGCAATTGTAATAGGTACGTATTGATCAAGTTAGAGTTAACTTGAGGTGTGTAGAACTTAGCTAGGGGCTAGTTACTACAAAGGGTTAGAGTTAATCCTTAGGATTACAAAAGAGTTTATTTTGTAAGTCCGTTTGGCTCAGAGTTTTTAGTGAAGAGTTGAGCAAATCCTACTGAGGAGTAGGTCGTGGTTTTTTCACCTTTCGAGCTAGGTGTTTTCCACGTAAAAATCTCTGTGTTTTTACTTTACTGCTTTTTATTATTCCGCAATAGTAGTAGTTGGAACACGAAGAAGAACCAGGTTCTTCTACTGAGACAGCACTCGAAAATTGGGTACCACACAAAGTAAACTATCTTCTTGTGTGGTATTGAAGTCTAAAACATCAATTGGCATCATAGCAGGTTATCCTTGAAAGGCTAACACCTTGGAGAAGACCAAGATGAGTGCACCACCTGAAAATTGGGAAGGTCAATCAACTGCAAGGCCACCACTCTTCAATGGCCAGTACTACTCATGGTGGAAAAATAGGATGAAGGATCACCTAATTGGAGAAGACTATGAACTCTGGGACATAGTCACTGATGGTCCTCTAGCCACCATGATGAAGACTGCTGAAGGTATATATATACCAAAGACAAGAGCTGATTGCGCTGCTGAGGATCTAAAGAAATGGGAGAAAAATGCAAAGGCCAAAAAGTGGCTAGTATGTGGACTAGGTCCAGATGAGTACAGTAGAATCCAAAGTTGCACCACTGCCAAAGAGATTTGGGACTCCATGCAAGTATCCCATGAAGGAACACCTCAGGTAAAAAGGTCAAGAGGTACTCTACTATACTCTC